>JANDBE010018097.1:0-12793 GCA_024320915.1 Erigeron philadelphicus
TATATACTTTTTTAATATGTAGTATATTTTTTTTTTTTTTTGTTTGTATACATGTATGCTACATATGTATATACTTTTTTGTTTGCTTGCAACAACATTTGAGATTTGTCCGTGGGGAGCTTCTTGATGTTACCCCTTTTAGGTATAGCGTTGATTGGTTTTAAATATTGCTATACCCTACTCATGGCAAGAAGTCATCCACCTTGCACTAACTAATTTTTCCAGCTATCAAAATATAATAATTTGAAATTTTAACTACGAGATTGGAATTAAAAATCAAGTTCTTATGTAGTTGAGCCAGCTGCCAATCTGCTATGTAGTTGAGCCAGCAAAGAGTTAAGCTTGATTTACTGACTTCGAACCAAAACCAAACATAAGTTCGAACCATTTCTCTTCAGCTGTCATTTGAGAGAATTGACAGAACTATGATTTACTGAGTTCGAACCAGAGTTAGAACCAAACAAACAGCTGTTCAGTTGTCACAGAAATATTGTGTATTGTGTATAATTGTTTAATAATTTGTCAATTTATGTGAAATAAGCTGTATATTGTGTATGATTAATAATTATTTAATAATTTGTCAATTTAAGTGAAATTATATTGTGCATGATTATTGTTGTTATGTGTTGTTAGTGTTATGTTGTGTTGACTAGTATTGCCGATGTTTACCATAATTAATTTAAAATCTTTAAAATCTTTAACAAAATACTACATGGTAACCCTGAATTGAGTTCGAACCAAAACCAAAAATCAAAATCATTTGGTTCTAACTATTTGGTTCGAAGAGCGCAAATGTTGCTCTCTCAAATTTTTCTCAAATGTCAACTTCATATAAAAAAAATTGGTTTTGGTTTTGGTTCGAAGTCAGTAAATCCGCCTTAAGAGACGGGAAAGCATGCATGAAAATTAACACAGCGATCTCATTGAAAACTCACGCTGTGAGCGCTTCTAACGAAGTGGCATGTGAAGCATTCACGGCCATATAATACCACTTGCTACCCTAGCGCATAAGAGGAATTCCCTTATCGGTTGTAATACCACTTGCTACCCTAGCGCATATGAGAAATTCACTTACAAAATAAAAATTAGTTTCATTTTTTTTTTTTTTTAATTTTAATTTATTTATTTTAAGATTTTTTTCTTTTTTGTTATATATTTTCAAGATAAACATTGAATTTCTTGGGGATTTAATTTATAAACTTAGAATATCTTATGTTTAAATATTTTATATAATAATATTTTTTTTTATATGTACATTTTTTTTATATATAGAATATTAACATTAAACATTGGAGAATTTACATCTATTTACATCGAGTATATTACATAAAGGCTTAATTCTATTGTCTTATAAATTAACAAAAGCATTTTTTTTAATTTTTTAATAATTTAATTATATAAAATAACACCGTTTTATACTAACATTATACATTGCAAATTTTGTTATCATTACAATTTTATTATTACAAATTTATTTACCTAAAGCCTTTTTTTTGATATTGCTTTTCTAATTCTATTTTTAAACAATTTAAATGCAGTTTTCAATTCGTTGATGTAGTTATCTTTGGTGTACCCTTCAGATTTTATGACTTCTGCAAATAAATTAAGAAGAACAATATAATTTCAATATTTTTATAACACAAAAATAAGAAATTTGTGTCTTTTTGAATACATACTTTTTGTTGGTATCCTGGAATTAACAGTTGACGGTTTTTAGTTAACACTTTACAAATATTTTATAATTTTTACACAGTTTTACATTGATTTACAATTTACTTCACAAAACTTTTTGTGACCACACGCGTACACAGTCGAAATAAATTTAAAAGAGTTTTTGAAGCAATGCTGGTTTTTCTCAGTCACATAACATGGGCAGAGTATTAGATGAAAATAGAGTAAAATACAGCGAACAAAAATATCCTATATCTCTCATATATAAACACAACGACAACTATTCGTCAAGTGTGCTTGAACTATTAAAAGGTCAATAGAAAATGAGCAAAGCAATAAATTGATCATTATTTATTATTCATAAAAGTCGAAATGTACAATTTTTAAAATAGAAATTTTAAAATATCCAATTACATGGTTTCGACGCCAACGCAGGCAATACCCGTTATTACGCGCCGCTCACGCCAACACCACATTCGCTGCTCGGTACATACTCTTTGATAGTACATTAAACAAAAATAACAATAACAACTACCAAAGTAATAGGTGCCTGTACGGTGACCTTTAATACGGTTCTTTTTTGAATATTTGTTATTTTAATTTATATCCTATTTCATTGCAAAATTTTTATATTTGTATAGTTATTCGTCTTTATGAGTTACTAGAGTAGAGAAGAATTTTGATTTTAATTAATAACTGTTTGAAAACGACTACATATATCGTAAACTTTTAGAAGTGCGTGAAATAATATGGATAAGTAAGTGCATATTTTAATTAACAAGACTTGAATTAGCAATACATTTTTATTTAGGTTCATAAATAGAAAAAGGCCAGGTACTCTTGTACAGATTGAGGACAGTAGCAGCACCAGTATTGATAGTAATGAAATAATGTAAGTTTCCTTAGCTAGTGTGTTTCAATTTATTTATTTGTGTTATAATACGCAGTGAAACTCCTTCCACAAAAAAAATGTCATTAGAAAATTCCGTTCTGTATGGTTATCAACATTTCCTTGGTTGCAGGAAAAAAATGGCATTGCCTGTGACAAAAAAATGAATAACCACTTAAGTTATTTAAAAAAACACGGCTCTTTGCCTGTACATTTACAAAATGTTGAAAAGAAAAAGAATTTAGTACGAATAGCAAAATTTATTACAAAAGAAGAACAGACAATTTCTAAGCAAGTGAAACACGCTGAGCTGACACTTATTATGTTCCTTATTTGCCATAATTTGCCATTCATACTGATGGACTATTTACCACAGCTTTAAAGAGTATGTTGTCCTGACTCTAAAATTGCTGCAACTCTTCAATGCGGTAGAACAAAGTCGACGGAAATAGCTACAATATTAGGAAACAAAGCAAAAGAAGATCTAGTAGCTAAATTAAAATGTTCCAATTTTTCTCTTATTGTTGACGAAACAACGGACGTTTCAACTAAAAAAATGTTAGAACTAATTGTAAGATATTTCGACAAATTAACAAAAAGAGTACACGATAAGTTTTTAAGTTTAATTGAACTGAAAAATTGTGATGCAAGTTCAATTTATAAAGAAATTAAACTTTTCTTTTGTGAACAAGGCATTCCTTTGAAAAACATAGTTGGTTTAGCAACAGATGGTGCAAATGTGATGGCCGGGCAAATGAATGGTTTAGTAGCAAAATTTAAGCCTGATACAGATCTTTTCTATATCAAATGTACTTGTCAAAAAACTTCCACACAAGATTGAAGAAATTTGTCGAAATATTTACAGTTTTTTCTCTTATAGTCCACATCGCATTGAAGAGTTAAAAGAATTTCAGGCTTACTGTATGGTAGAACCCCGTAAGATATTAGGTACGTCCTTCACAAGATGGCTAGCTTTGGAACAAGTGATAAAAAGACTAATTGAACAGTGGACACCAATATCGTTATATTTTCTAGACAGAATTTTAGAAGTTAATGGAATCAAGGCTTTCGATTTAGCAACTACAATGAACCAAACTGATGTAAAGGTTTATTTTAGAAAACGTTCGCTTACCATACTTATACCTTCGTATGGAAATGACATTTAAATTAATTTTGAGCAATTTTATGCAACATACTTATGTGAAAAACCTGCGTTCACTGGAAAATTTTAATTTACTGAATAGAAATAATTATTTATCTGTTGAAAATATTTGTATTGGATCTAAAGCAGAAGCGTACTTAACACAAAGTCAAATTTCAAACGCAGAAAAAAAATATTAAAAACCATATTTTACAATTTTATTTGGAGCTTTTAACACAAATTAAAGAAAGATTTGATTTTTCCAGAACAGATTTAAAAAATCTTACTATTATAACACCTAATCAAGTTATGTCAGAATCAGAAATTTCAATAGAACCTCTAATAAATAGTTGTCTAATTTTGTAAAATGCGATGCAGAAGATATTATAACACAGTGGAAACTTTTAAGGTTTTCCAAAATTGGCTTAAATGCTGATATGGAAATAAGCGAATTTTGGAACAAAGTAGGTTCTTTTAAGGATAGTTTGCAAGCTTATTGCTTTAAAGACCTAACAGATTTTGTGCAAAATTTATTGATGTTACCTCACAGCTCAGCTGCTGCGGAGCGAAAATTTTCAGACTTGAAATTAATAAAAACGAAACTTCGGAACAAAATATTAAACAAACAATTAACAACATAATGATGTCAAAAGAATTATGTAGTAATGAAAACAAAAATAATTATGTATGGACCGCCAAAGATAATTTTAAATAAATAATATTTATTTTCTATAAGTTACATATGTACTTATATGTATGTGTTTACAGTATGTTCAAAAACATTTAATATTTTATTTGAAGTGTGCTATAAGTTATGAACATACTATACAGTCGTTGACAAATAATAAAAACTAAATAATATTTTTGTTTTGTTAATATAATTTTCTTTTTATTAATAGAGAAATGTAATCTTATGTTTTTTCTGTATTATTATAACAGGTATACATATTATGTAATACAATTACATAAATTTTAATAAAAAATATAAGATTAAAATTTTTGGTTATTTTATTTACGTTTTGGTTACTTTTTTATATAAACTTGGTTAGAAATTTTTTTGGGCCGCGGTAACACTGGCTGCTAGTAACATACTTCTTCTTCTAAAAAGAGAACTATAGTTATATACTCTTTGGGGATATTTTAACATGTACTCATTTATTTTTGCTTATAGAGAAACTCATGAAGTTGAGAGTTCTTTAAATTTGGCGGTGGTTGGCTAGTTTCAATAGCAAGGCACGTTGTTCTTCTTGTATGCTAATAGAAGTGTTATATATTTTAACATGTACTACAGTGCTCGGACTTCAAAATTTTTTTGTGCTAGATTGCTCTGAAAAATAGTACAATCCAGTCCAAAATACATATCACATTCTTCCAAGTAGAGGGCTTCATTTTTATATTCGGCTGTCGTCGATATTTCGTCCCTCTTCATGAAGTTTTGTAATATGTCTAAGAAAAAAGATTCCATTTGAGTATATAGTACATGAATAAGTGTACCTTTTGACTGATAAGTCTTATTCAAAATATTAATTTCTTCAAAAGTAAAAAGTAAAAGGTAGTGCTGCAAAGCTTGATATTGCTCTAATACGCGCTCTACAACTGCTTCTACAGCCATCGTGTACCACTTAATCCAAGAATTTTATGTGGTAAAGTGCCAAAATGTTCTTGAAATTCTTTAAAACCTTTTTGGCGTTTTGCGCTGGTAGAAAAAAAACAATATATATCTTTCAGCAACTTTTCAAGATTGGGAGGCAAGCATTTGGAAACATATGAAGAGCATAAATTTAGGGAATGGCAAGTGAACCCCAAATAAAAAATATTTTCGTTTGCTTCAATAAATTTTTGTTTGACACTTTCATTTTTTCCTTGCATTACAGCAGCATTATCCGTTGAAAGCCCAATCATGTTGCTTATTGGTATATTGAAAAAGTTCATATAATTTGTTATAGCATTATATAAAGCATTGGCCGTGCCGTTTTCCGGTTCTATTAGGCCGAAAACACGATCAACCACAACTGCTTTCCCTTCTGGAATATACCGCACAATAATGGTCAAACATTTTGTTAATCCAATGTCTGTTGCTTTATCCACAATTAATGAAAAATGTTTGCGACGCAGTTCTTCAACGATTAATTTAGCTGCATAAGGTCCCAAAATAGTTTTTATTATTTCTGCCGCCTTTTTTGAATCACATTTTATTGGCTTATCACTTGGAGCCAACCCATTAATCAATGCAGGCATTGAGTCCATTACCGTAAGTGGAAGCAAGTATTTCACACAATATATGACTAATTTTAGCTCTTTACTAATTTTGCTTAATTCTTCTACAGGCAATTTTTGCAGACAATCAGTTAAGCTAATTTGTGTGCAAGATTTTCCAGATACTTTTTTTTCAGCTGTAATATGAATATTTGACAACGAATGGCGGTCCAGATTAAAAACATTGTTAAACAATGACTTGGAGCACAATTTACAAAATGCTCTATTGTTTATTTCTTTTAACCACGTTCTTGACTGCTCCAACTCCTTTTTATATTTTTGATCATATTTTTTTAATTTTTTTGGTGGGGATTTGCATTCTTCTGTCTCTTCCCCTGAAGATACACTTTCCGCTATAGTTCTTGGAGATTTAGCATGTGCTCTAAAAATTCAATAATTTTTATAATCACAGAGTAATATAACTACATGTAGAAAGACAAGAAAACATACCTAATAACAAATTTGTCCATTGTATTGGATATTTGAATATATGTATATTTATATATAAATCTTTAAACACTATAAATCTTTTTCTTTTTATTTACAATTTAAATTATTTATATGTATATGGTTTTATGTATATTAAACTAACTTTATGAATGAAAAATATATGCAATGTAATTATGTACAATGTTAACTTTATTATGTTCTTTACTTGGTGACTACCGATGATGAACAAACTGAATTTAACATTTTAAATTTTCTTGAGAGCTAAATAATAAGAATAAAATCTGAATAGATTCTGATGAATTTTACATATATTTTAGCAAATATAGAGTACCTAAAATACATACACGTGCCACATTATTTTCATGGAAATTCAATTATAAAATCATAAAATTCATGGAAATGATCGTTGTTGTTTTTTCAAAGAACTCAACAATATAAATACAGTTAGTAAGTAATTAAATTTGCTTATTGTCTTCAATGAGACAGATTGCAAATTACAAAAAAAAAAGCTCACACACACAAATTGTGTTGTCGGATTACAAAAAATTAAAAAAAGAGGTAGATTTTAGGACTTAGCGAGGTAGGAGTAATAGAAATAAATTTATTGAAAAATTGTGCTAGATTTAGCACAATTGTGCTAAAGTCCAGGCACTGATGTACTCATTTATTTTTGCTTATAGAGAAATTGATCGGGAGAATAAGTAATATTGTTTTATACTATAATTGTAATATACTACATATAACATGAAGTACTACGGTTGTTGTTATTATGATGATTTTCCTTTGATTTTTGGCATTAAGATTTTTATGTTTACAACAACAAGCAATTTCAATACTAAAAAAGAAGTTTCATATTCCTTTTGTATTGAAAATAGAAATGTTGAGATAATAAAGATGTTCATTGCAAGTAAAGATATAAATTTATTAATTTGTTTTGGCTATGAAAATCTTATATTTGTTTATTTTTTCCCCTCTTGTTTTTTTATGGAAATCATTTAAATTTATGAACTTTCCCAAAATAGGTTGGATCTTTAACCCACTTAAACCACCCGACTCATGTACTCCATCAGTTACCTAGCCAAAAAAACACCAAAGATTGCTTTACGTTATAATTCAGAACTTTTATTGATGATTTTTATTATTTTACAATTAATTCATTATGTATAAATTTCTATAGCAAGTGGTTTAATTAATGTTTCAGCAAATTACATAGTCAATATTTAATTATTAGAAAGTGTTAATAAATAAATGTAAGTGAATAATAATTGAAATCAATTTTTGGTAGTTGCTGCTTACGCTGTTGTTGTTGATGTTGTGTGTTGACGTAATTAATTACAGCGTTGTTCTAATTCTGATTAAGGGTTGCAGCTCTACAACTGCACAATTTTAAGTTTCCTTAAATTCTTTTTACTATGTTCGGGTGTAATCCAACTGCAATGTTTTCGTAACAATACTAAAATCATAAAATCTATTACGATTTCTTTGTGAACTGGGCAAGAAGAAAACCATTCTGGACAAGTCTGTCGACAAAAATCAACAATAAATTTTTTTAAGCCAATTCGATGTGGCTGACTAGAAAAAACATTTTGGAATATATTCACAAAAATTTTGCATGTATTCATGAATTCATCAGATGGAGCCACTAATTTTCCAAAATCTGATGTGAAATTAAAGTTTTTATTGAATATGAATAGTTCACTAGGTTGTGAAAGAACTTCATCCTTCGTAAGATTACTTTTGCAATGTTCGCAATTTATTTTCTTCAACATTTTGAATGCAACGTATCCGATGAAATAATGCAGTGATGCTATATCTGCCGTAATTTCATCGGAATTTTGGAAAGAATCTACTACATCACTAACTAACGCCTCTATGACATCATCTAAAAATTCTTACTATCTGCTTCTATATCAATTTGGTCTTTATTTGTTCCTTGCTCTTCATTGAAAACATTTGATACTATTTCTAAAGTGGAATCGGTTATTTCTTCGCAATTCGAAGAAGAACTTAACCAGGGCTTCGGAGCGGAGCTAAGGAGCGAAGAGCTAAGGAGCAAATAATTTCAGCCGGAGCGGAGCAAGAGCGAAGAGCTAAAAAAAATGTCGCTCCCAATTTAGCTCCTTACAAAATATTTAAATACAAAATTTTCCATTTTTTTATCATATTTTTTTATTATTTTCCGATATGTTGATACTTTTTCAAGATATATGGCAAGTATGGCATCAATTAGATATGACTATTGTTTTCTCTTTTATTGTTTTTTATTACATTTCGATATCTCTTTACTCTAATTTTCCTTTTGAAAAATTAAGTTTTTTTATATGGGAGCAAAGAGCGGAGCAGGGAGCGATTATAATTTAAGGAGAATAAATAATGGAGAATAAACATATGTACATACATATGTAGATCAGAAACAAATTTTTATGTTATTTTGTTACATGAATATTGCGGTAGTCAACTAGCGTTATGTTTTTTTAAATACTTTTTGTGGTACGTCATTGAACAGGAAAACCTACGAAATTGTAAGTGTGCGCCCCTTGTGTGTTTTATTATGTCATAGAAATAATTCGATGGGTCGCGGAAGGGTGGCCACATTTTTTAGGGTTGTTTTTATGCCCCAAATAATATTTTGCTATAGAACCATTCGGTATTTAAAATTAAAAATTACTTTATATTTTCGGAGTTTAAATGAAATTTTTGAATAGCGCAGATTAAGTGCGCAAAATTTTCAACAAAACAAACAAAACCCGGACTTTATTTATAGATAAGAAAGCTTTGTAAACATGTTTACATGAAAAGTTGTAAAAATTTATAAAGTATGCAGGTACATATTTTTGATTTTTTGTTAAATTCAAAATTATTGTTTGGAAAAATTTATAAGTTTTCCACTTCTGTACGTATGTACGTATGTATATAAGTTGTATGTTTCATAAAAGTATTCAATACATTTATATAAATATTAAAAATTGTAAGTTCTTATGATTTTTACATTTTTGATTCGTGAATAAAACTAATACTTTTTAATTAAAGTTATTCTTTATTTTACTTTTAATTATAAGAAGAATGATATAATAATGTTAAAATTACGTGTGTATGTAAGTTGAAGTTAGCAATAATAATAAATTTGTATTAAAACTGTATTTCATATATATCAACTATATTTAATGAAACAAATTAAAACAATGTTAGTAAAATAGTTATAGTATATTTGAGTTGACAAAAAGATTTTGTGCTTTTGTATATTGAAATAAATACTTAGAAAAATATATCCTTAACCTTATATTTTTGTTTACTTTTTGTTTAGTTTTAAATCATCAAAATGGAGCTACGGGTCATGCGTTTTTCCTATAACTTTTTGCTAAAAATTTTATATTTGCAGTATGTTTAGTTCAATGTCAAATTATACTTCTTGGTAGTTAAACTATACATAATTTCCATTTATTTAATATATTCATATAAAAAAACTAACAAATTTTAAAATGTTATTCAAATTTTAATAAATTTTAATAGTTCATAAAACTTTTTTATTTCCTAAAAATTAGTTATTAAAATTATGTATACATTGTCGTCAGAAACTTTATGTAAAAAAAATTTATTTGAAAAAAAAGTATAAAAAAGCTGTGTTGATGTAAACATTTGAAATAATAAAAAATTATTTAAATTTTAAATTCTGAAAGTAAAGCATTTCAAATTAGGGATTGTCGATATACAAACGTAGATTGAACAATTTAATGATGTTTTAAAGGTTAATATTATTTTTTATATGGCATTCCCTGAATTGATAATGACAGTTTGGTAATATTAATAATGATATTTTTGTATTTTGAGTAATAAAATAATTATTTCTTATAGGAGCAAACCTCTGTGATTACCTTAATATTGAAACACACTATTTTGAAAAATGGTCTAATCTAGTGAGGATTTAGAAAATTATTTTTTTAAGCTATATATTTGTATCAAGGCATATATCGTTAGCTATACATGTAAATGTGCATTTTTTTTTGAAAATTGAAATTTTAATCCAGTTTGATAGATAAAGATCAAATACGTAATAAGAAAAAATAAAATTAACGATTTGATTGTTTTTACTTGAATTTCGCGATGATATGTAAATGTGCTATGTGAAAATATTCTAAAAAAGATGTGCTATGTGACAGAACATGTCAAGTTAATACCATCGATTAGTGCTGTCTATATTCGCATTAACTATTTTTGTGAAAAAAATGCAGTAAATCTGCATTTAAATTTTAATAAAATAATGATTTTTACAACGGCAATGTCTTAACTGCGGTCGTTTTTGCAATGCCTACGAAAACATGTCTTAACTGCGGTCGTGAATTTTCTAAGAAGCCGAAGATAAATAAACAAGAGTTGTTGTTGTCCGTTTCTGTTTATGTTGTGTAGTTGTGTGTTTCTGTTTATATTACAGTGAGTCTCATTGACATACGTATACCAGAAATTATTATATATTATGTATGTAATATTATTAAATTCATATACATAATATCTATGTATGTTTTCTTTATTTATGTATTTGCATTTATATAATATATAGTTTTTAATTATTAATATATATACAAACATATAACATATTTTGGCGCCAAAAAATAATTTTATATTCATAATCAGCGCCTTTTTAGCTTTTATTTTATTTATAATGTGTTATTATCCCTTTACCAGATCTTTCCAGGTAATTCTACCAAAAGTTATATAATAATACGCTTTATACTTATTACATTAATAACAACAACATATGTAATTCCAAGAGTATTTAATATAATAAAGAGTATAATAATTTATATCTGGAACTGATTTGTTTGCTTTTGTTTTTGTAATTGGCAAAATTATTAAAAAATATTTTATATTACTATAGTAATATAATCAATAAGTAAATATTTTATACATGCATAACACACTTATTATAATAACCGTGACTGTACTGGGGAAAAGCATTTTAATAAATTCTTATTCCACGAAAATTCATGTCTTATTCACAGTATACCTAGTTCTTTGTTAAACCACATGCACAACATATGTACATACATACATACATGTACATATATAATATTTACTTATTCAAATTATAATTTCACTTCAAATAATATTATTTCTATAATAATATGCATAAATTAATTACAGTTTGTATTGTATTACAATGTATGTACTTATTTAATTCACTTTAAAACACTTAATTTACTTACATATTTAATTCACAAACACAATACAATTGATGTCGCGTGCCAATATGCATAATAAATAACGATCTGTCAACTCATCTCTTGACTCCGAACAATTGTCACTTAATAAGGTGACCAGCAGCAAGCACAAATTTTTTTTTCTAGTACATACATATGTGAAAATTCGAAATTTTTATTTTATTTTATTTTATATATATTTTTTTTAAATTCTGCAGCTAATGCAATAGTAAATATGCACATTTCAAATTTAATATATGTATGTATGTTTGTAGCAGATGTTTTTGCTTACTTCTGGTCACCTTACATCTGAGCGCTTTTACTTTATTTTTTTACATGGTTGCAAAAAAGTAATATAAATATACAATATGAGACAGTTTATTTTTGAGAGAGGGAATGCGAAACCATGTATTCTCTCATTCATGTTTAAAACGGCATTCATGGATCCGTGCCGCACAAAATTTTACGTTTTTTTTATATGAAGTTTACTCGTTACAAAAAATTGAGCGAGAAAATGACAATGTCCGCACTCTCTTGAATGTATCAATTAGTTGCTGGCTGTTTTCGAAGCAACAACAATTCTGTAGAAATTTAAATCAGCATTTTAATGTATGATTTTTACGTACGGGTCGTAATATTGACTAATGTTTGGAATAACTTTAATTAATTAATTGGTAAATATTACCAAAAATATTTAACTAACAGATTTAATTGAATATAAAATTATTTTTCGGTTGAGTGTAACCGACTGATGGTAATATAAAATAAAATATTCAATTTACATGTTGTACGTATATGCATTACACTCACTGTAATACAACAAACAAAATTTGTTGTCATTTTTTATTGCTTTTTGTATTTACCGTTCAACCGCAATTCGGTATCGCCCAATAAAACACCAGTAAAAGGTAAAACAATGAACGATAATTTTTTTTCTTCACTGTTTACAAGCTGAGATCTTGATAGACATTTTTTTGGCAACAACGTCTTCAAGTCATCAACAACTTCCACAATTTGTTGTTGTACTATATGAATATTTATTTGTTGTTGGTTTTTACTTTAATCGAGTGCAGTTTTTAAAGACGTCGCTTAATTAACGACAAAATAACAATAAGACTTGTAACAAAATCACTAAAAACAATAACAAACGCTATACGGAAACATTTAACGTAAATAGTTGCATTAGTTTGT
>JANDBE010020929.1:0-12718 GCA_024320915.1 Erigeron philadelphicus
GTGTACCATCGGCTAACCTTCCACATCTCAAACCCCTCGAAAACGAAGTCGACTTCCATGTGTGTACATCTATCCTAAATGTAACATTTCGCAATAATAACAACACAAACTAATCAATGCAATCATTCAATCAACACTCAATCATCTAACAATCTAATCAACAATCATTACATAATGTACACTTTTCAGCCCGAATCTCAATAGAGTGGGGAGATACGAACTCACCTTGATCGGCTAAGAGAAGATAATCACAAGTCAAAGCAACTAAAGTTGTCTTGCGTTCACCTCGCGTCCACCACCTATTATAATGTTATATGCAATTATTAACGCGATTCATTCACGTCCCAAACAAGCAAGTACAATCCTAAGGACTCCCGAGACTTGATAAAGTTGTTAAAACGCCTAGGTGAGGTCCATATCAAGATTAGTTTGAACTACAATGTACTAAAGCATTAGTGACTTTCCCCGAGTAAGACTTAGGCTCAAAGATTCGACCCTTTTTAGAAATGGGGAAGATTCCAATCAAAAAGAAGGTTACTACAGTAAACTAGACTCATTTACGAATCCAACGATAGGTCACACGTCCCGATCGGACTTACGGTTTGAAAGATATAAGCGTTTGAAGATAGCGAACAAAACTTGAAAATCAGAAAAGCCCTCACTGCGCCGCAGTGAGGCTTTGCACACTTTCAGACGCAGCTTTGGGCTGCGCCGCAGTCAAGATGGCACACCTCACTGCGCCGCAGTGAGGCTCAAAGCTAATTCCGGACGCAAGATCGGGCTGCACCGCAGTGAGGCCTTGCCCCACTCACTGCGCCGCAGTCCCCCCACCTGCAGCACAAAAATCTGCACTTCCTAACATCCATTCCGACCCAAATCGCCTTTTGACCTCAAAATCGATTCCGACGCTTCGCCAAAACAATTTTTAACCCACAAAATCGACCATATACTATATCTAAACATAACCCACCTCACCATTTCATTCCAAGACTCGATTTAAGCTCCACATCATGAATCAAACTTCCTAAAAACCCTAGACTACACATGCAAGCTTTTCGACTCGAATTATGACCCGAACTCACTCGACATCAACTAGAAACAAGTAAACAAAGGTACAATAAAGGTTATGGAACAAGTTTAACTTACCAAATCCACCACCTAGCACTCGAATCCGAATTTAGCCCGAAAGTGGAATGTTCTTGTACTTCAAAGTCCAATTCTTTGATATGTTGTTATTATGATATTAAGGATTATTAATCTTGCAATTTCCAAGCTTGAATCACTACCAAGTGGGAATAAATCTAGAGAGGGAGAGAGAGATGGAGAAAAAGTGTGTGTGTTCTTGAATATTAGAGAGAGAGAGAATAAGTGAAATGAAAAGGGAAAGGAAGAGATAAGGTGGGTGGGGGTTGGGTTGACTAGTCATGGGTCATGGGTCAAATTTGATCCATGGGTTGACCCATCACTAACTAGTTAGTTTCCTAGTCCCGACATACCGTCTAACACACCGACAACCGATCCATCGAGCAATCAATTATTCATTTAAACATAAAATGGCTCAAACATCAATTAATTCATTATTTTAACAATTTGTACAAAAAGTCAATGGGTCAAAATTCACGGATGTTACAAGTAGATTTAGACCCGTTCGTTTGTTATGTAGAACTGTGCATGAAGGATGATCCTAATCTTTCTGAGTTAGCTTAAATGTATATGTTGAGTCTTGTGAAGAATGTATATCAGCACAATATTCATAAAGATTATGTATTAGGCATAATCAATATGCAAACAAAAAAACTAACGTTACCCTGTATAAAACATAAATATATACAAAATACCGCTACTGGAATTATCCATGTGGGTATGAACTTATTACTATAAAACGAAATTTTTCAAGTTGATATTGACGATCCGTATTTGTGAAGTACTACAGCTTCGGTCATCATACTTAAAAGCTTTCGCGCCCGAGATATATAGTATTTTACAATGATTATATGTGTAATAGAATATAGTATCGATTTTTGTCATCATAAAACGTATTTCCAAGAATCTGGAATTATACATGTCGTTTTTAAAAGGCTGCCTACTTTGTTGGACCAAAGCAAATATGAGTAGAAAGTCATATCGTGTCACATTACTTTATAACTATTGAATATTGGGTCTGATCTAGGAACATTTGAAGGTCTGGTCCCATGTTACACAATAAAAGGTATCAAATTAGATACCTTTTCACCTTGTTCGGCTCCATATCTACTGCAATAGTCAATAACCGGAGTGCTTCCTACGAAACAATACAATGAAACACCATCAATGGAAAACAAAACTATCGACATTATACATTAATCATTTTCAACCCATTTGACCAGTTTGAGATCTTAACAATAACCTAACTGAGCCATTCATTAGCAAATGGGCGAAGACATAATCATGATGTGCATCATTCAAAAAGTTATCACAATAAGTTTGTATGCTAAACTCAAGGAGTAGCTTGGTGTGGAGATCATCTAATAGAAACACTTGAGAATGTTATCACAACCATGATTATTGTGATGATGAAGGAATTACTTAATTACCCGACTCTGCAAGTCACACGGACAACTGCATGATAGTAAGCTGGTTCTCACCGACTAAAAGTATAAAATGACCTCATATGATAGTAAGCTGCAAAGAAACAATGGAGATAAAATAAACTATTAGCACACGACCCATGGTCAAGAAAAAACACACAAACCGCTATAAAAAAGATTTACTCTTCAAGTAAGTATCAAAGAGATTTCCTATAACGCCTTCGATTGTATCATCAATTGGAAGGATGTGTACTTGCTTCGTATCCTTAAAGTGAGTGCATTGATGAACAGAAACAACATCGCCACACCTAATCCTTAAGTTAGCCCTCACAACCTTATTCATCCTGATCTTACACTCCTCATATATAAGTTTCAACAGCAAGAGCAAATATAAGTAGAATTTATGTTTTACCCTTTATATGGATATACACACTATTTAGTACTCGAAAGTCGACCTCACATCTTGAGAAACACATAAACTCTCCCATTTCCAAGCTTATATCATAAGCACAATATGATCAAAAACATGCTTAAAAATAGTCATCTCCATAATTACTTACAAAACAATTTGATCAATACTATTAATTCATTACACAAAAACACATACATATAACAATATAAAAATAACCTTTCATAAAAGATAAAAGACAAATCACTCACTGAATTGCTTCTTGTGTTTTATGAACTTCTCCAAGTAAATCATTATCCTGAAACCAACCAATAAAAATAACATATGAATATAACAAAAAGAAAATCCTATAAAAATATTTTGTAAGACCAAACAAATAATTACCTTATTTCTTAAACAATGATTTCTAACAAATATCATTTCTAGTTCTTTCCTTCTCATATTCTCCCATGAAATTCAAGTGGAGCCCACACCCTATAATTAGTCATTAAAACTGGAATTTGGAAGTTATACATGCTGCTTGATTTGAACGTTGTCAAAAGAATCAATATGTATATAAAGACAATTTGCAGAATTACACTTCAATATTTTCATGTAATGTTTCCTTTGGTGAATGATAATGAAAGGAAATTTAAAAAACTTACCATATAGCTATACCAGACAAAAAATACTCAGTCAGGAATAAACCATGACCCATTTAGACTCTTTTATAAGATTTTCTTCAAATAATACAAATGCTTAATTTACCAACCTGCTTTCGCATATGCATATATCACAAATGACCATGTTTCACACATACATATATCACAAATGACCATGTTATAGTATTAATGTATTGTATTTTTATCAGTGGCTAAAGACATAATCCATCAAAAATTTATAACATGATACAAACAACTCTATTCTCACATCCTACTATACAACCAAGTTACCATACCATGAACTAAATTCTAACCCGGCTATGCTATTAGAGCAGGGTCATGTAAAGGTATATGCTAATAGGAGAATACTACCTTTAAGACTCGAAAATAGCACAATGTTAAGAATTTGCAGTGAGTCCTCCAAGCAAGGATTCACTTCATAGACAATTAAATTTTGGCTATACGAACATTGAGTTAGTAGCTTTGGAAAAAGCAACAAACCAATAGTGAAACATGTAAAAGCATAATCTAATACATCTTATCACTTGGGGCATCCACAATGGTAGCCGGTAGGTCGATGAATGACATTTTTCATATAAACATAATTTCATAAGTCAATAGTGACAGAAACCTGTTAGAAATCTTCAACTTATTCTTTAAAATTTCTCATCGTAAGATAAGTAGCGCAACATCGATAATAACCTAAAAATGAACAACCAATAATCAAAAAAACCAATTTCTAAACATAAAAACCCAAACTTTATATACACATCGAAAATTCACGAAATAAGAGAGGCTTAATAACATTTAAGAAAGATAAAACTTAGGGGCATTATGTAAGAAGATTAAAGACCGTCTATACACCATTAGCCACCAACCAAATAACTATTCTGGCCAATTGGAATAACATGTCACATAAGCTTTTCTGGAAAATAAAAACAAAAAAACAACCATATATATAGTGAAAATTAAGTTCAGTATATATATAAACTATTCGTAACTACTGGGTAAAATTAAGTTCAGTAAACTTTTAATACAAACGAAAATTAAGAATGGGAAATCAAGTATTCTTTGATATTGAAAGTGAAGATCTTGTAGGGCGAAGGCATGATAAATCAAAAACGGATTCATCTAATTTCTGGAGTTTGTAAACGATTAACAAACAAATAACAGTTTGATATGCTGAAAGGTTAATCACGCAAAATCTTAATTTAAATAATCACCAAAAATAATCATAACATAACAAAGGTACCTTGGAATCATCATCCTTGTCTCTCAATTGCAAAAGCTAATTCGTTTTTTATGTCTTTGATAATCACAAACTGATTCCATAATAATTTGGAGAAGACGGATTGTTTTGGATAAAAAGAGGGAAGAGAGAAGAGTGGGAGAAAACAGGGGAAAGAAGAGTATGGAACTGTATGGATCAAGGGTTAGTATCTCAGAAGATTGAAAAGAAAGATAACTACCAAGTACCAAATAACTAATCGTAGAATAAGAAACTGCTCAGTGCCGCCTTCCGCGGGTTTTGAGCTCCAATACCTCGACGGTGTATGGGGGAGGTTAAGATGTAGACATACCTTACCCCTACCTAAGTAGAGAGGTTGCTTCCACTTTCTACCTAAATATTGGTGGCAATATTTAGGGTTAATTTCAAAGTTTCAATTTTTCTTTTAATCTGGGTTTTAAATTTATATTGTTTTTGTTAATGAAATATTTTCGATTTCATTGTTGTATGGATTTTTTATATCAATGCTTATATGGTTTAGAGTTTAGACTTTGGAGGTATATACTGAGATATAAAATGGAATGATTATTTGATGGTTAAACTTAGAAAACCCTCAAAAACTTGGATCTGAAAATATGATGGAGAAGGAGGAAAGAATGTTTTAGATTAAAATGACGAATAAAACTAGAATCAAACCAATCGTTTGAAACCATTTGAGTTTAATTTATGGCGGTTTGCCTTGGTTAATCTATAAGGTTGGTTTTTGTTCTTTTTTTGCTTCACAATCAGTGTTTTTGTTTCATATGAGCTTCAGTTTTCTTAGAAAATCATAGCATTGCCAAAACTTTAGTGCACGAGATGAACAAGAACCGGTTTCTACCCAACCCAAACCCAAACCGTTTTTTGCTCAATGGAACCAAAACCGGGTTTGACTCAACCCGACCCGATTTTAAACCGGTTTAAGGTCAAACATTGACCGGTTATTAACCGAGTTTGACTTGGTTTTTTTTACCAAAAACCAAACCCGACCCAATCTCAACCCGGTCTCTAACTGATAGTCTAAACTGAAAATCCAAACCGGTTAGTAGCCGCCGGGTTGGGTCAAACCCGGTTGTTGACCTGTTTCGGGTTCGGGTTCTTTTTCGAGTTCGGGTTCCAACCCGATTTTTTTTACACCTCTAGTATCACGTACTCAATATAAATGTTGTAAATCGTTTGTTTTATAATGAGTTATGACCGTAAATCTTAGATATTTGCTTACGAATTGTGAATTTATCTTTTCTTATAACGACTTATATAACCAACAGATTCCACATGTTCAAAACCGTACTAATATCAAAACAATGCATGAACTTCCCATCATTATGTAAGAAAGAACAAAACACAAACGTATTAAGCAAGCGTTTCCTGGGCTAGCCGCCTTTCCTAGTTTCTTCAATGATGGTTAGCTTGATACCTTTGCCCTTAGGTAGGGACACCCAAGGCATTGAACTCTTCCAAGTGTAAGCACATCATTACCCTGGAATAGTTAACCACTAGCATTAGTGATATTTAAAAAAAAAAACTGACAAGATATTTTAGGGTCCTGTTAAACAAATAGTAACAATTAGTAAACTACTAGCCTAAAACAAAACACACGTTGCTGGAAAAAGAACAGTACCAAATGAACTTACAAAAGCACCTCCGAGTTTATCAAGCATCCAATGCTTAGGCTCATTAAGCCTCCTCACATGTTTCTCGAATTCAAGCTTTAATATAACACAGAATATCGTCAATATCAAACATCATAATGAAATACTAATATGATGAATAACTGAAACTCATTCCCAAAAACTATCCACTGCAATTCAGACCCACTAAGCTATGAATGTGTAATTTGAAGTAAAAACTATCTGTTACAATGGGAAAAGGTCAACTCAGACTGTCAGATCATTATCCAACCCAAAATACCAATTTTGACAAGTTCCCAACCCACCTTATCCGACCAACCGATTTTACTTGCAATTTTGAAAAATATCTAAAAAGATAAAAACACACATTCACAATGCAAATGTGAACTAACAAGCACATTACTAACTAAAAACAACGATAATGAAAAAAAATTAAACAGGTGTAAGGGCTGTACTTGTACATCTGGAAACTCAGCATCAATTAGGATTTTGCCCATTTTTCGCTTGGCAGATCCATGTAAAGCTTCATTACCAATATCACCTCCATTGATTCCAGCATCACCATTAACCCCTCCATTATTATTAATATTACCAGCAGCCCCTCCATTATCTCCAACAACGTTATTTCCAAAATTAATATTACCATTTCCACCTCCATTATTTCGACCATTATTATTCTGCGGTGCGGGATTACCTCCAAAACCACCGTCAGCACCGAAAATAGGATGCGGTACAAGATTTTGTACAGGGGGATAGATGTATTTGACTATGTAAAAGGCAAGACACTCTTCAACGTTTTCTCTTGGGTTTGGATTTAGAGAAATTTCTACCATCCTCCATGGGGTTCTAGTTCGGCCCGAACGGATGTAATGTCCGTGATCATAGTAAAAAACTGCTCTAACGGCAGTTACTTCTCCATTTTGGTATAAATTTACCGTCTGGCCTGCAGACCAGAGGCCCCGACCGGGAACCACACGACTGTACCCTGATAGACCTCTAGGCCTTCGGGGAGAAACAATATAATAGGAAGCATTTGGTCCTATGACTAATGGCTCTGAAAAACAGAAAACAAATAAAAAAAACATTAAAGGAAAGCAAATACATATAAAAAAAAGAAAAGAAAAAGGAGATGATGTGAATGGCATCACAAAACAGACACATAACAAGGCCCTATTGGATATGGACAACCTAAGATGCATATGCACAGCAGACTTGGATTTTATCAACACAATTATTAGCTTTTAAATTGTAGATCAAGAATATGTCTACTTAAACGAACAGCATACTGATTAAGAAGTGTCAGATACCAAGACCAATGATGCAACAACAAATCAGTTCTGAAAGAAGTATAAAGTATAGACGATATACGATCAGATTAGGTTTCTCTAGATTTTGAAAGTTTCCACTTTGTGAAGCTTTCTTAATCAACATACACTAGACTCTTTCAATAATAGAGGGAACTAAATACAAATTTGTTTCGTTTCAAAACAATTAGAGAGATTCCCGTAATGCAAATCTCCTCGTGGCTGCATCCACGGTGGTACTCCAAATAATCAAAGAAAGTGACCATTATACCCTTATTTATTTAAAAGTAACAAAAATCAAGCATCTTCAACATAGAATCCATATACACACAACGAGATTTCATATTCATCATCAACCAAAAGAGTCCCGCAAATCACAAATGAGAATCTATAAGTTCTAAAACTGAATCATAGATTAAACCGAATGAGTAAAGAGATATGAACAATCTGACTTATCACGATATAATCACGTATTTATGCTCAAGTTTCACAATTACAAAGCAAATCAAACTGATAAACTATATTTACATACGAATATAATCATGTATGGAAAGATGCCAAACAAAATTTAGACTTACGAACAGTATCTTCGGGGTGAGCGGCATAAACGTTTGCCCTATTAACCGGAAACGGATCAGCACCTTGAAATCCATAGATCCTTCGTTCAAGTATTTCTGTATACACAAAGTCATCATGCGCATTCATTATAAAATTGAATTATCGGATTATTATGATACACAAAATAGAGAATTTATCGATACACAGGGCTTTGGTAAGGCTTGTTTATATCAATATTACGAAGTAAATAAATATATGAAATAAAAAAATTACCTTAACTAAAGATCTTTGCATTTATTGCCTATAAATTTTTTTTTTAAATATTAACAATAAACCAAAAAGAAAACTTGGACAAAGCCAAGTCGCATACAAAACAAGAGCCAAGCTACAACTATACAAACCCAATTCAAGAGTAGATATCAAAACAGATCAAATATACAACAGCAACAACTTCAAACCTCAAAGTATGCTAGAATGGGACCAAGTAGTTTCATCTTTCACAACTCACTATTCCCATTCGCAAGCATACTCTAAGTTGAATACCACCATCTTCATATCATCATGCAGCCACATAGCTGAAATTGATCCACTTCAAATTCCATTGCTCACCTACACTTATCACATTGTTGGTCTTTCTTATTCTTAAGGAGAGGAGCTTATTTCTTACACTATCTTTAATAATACTGCACACAACCTCCTCACTCCTTTCCTTTTTTTGGAAAATTATGCAGTTCCGTTCTTGCCAAACATAGTAGACTGCAGCAGCAATTAAGAGTTTATTAACCACAACACCAATATTATTTTTGCCTCTAAACCCTGCATTTAGCTGTATAATCTCCTGTAACGACTTCTCATCTTTAATTTTCCAAAAACAGTTTCTTAAATTGGTCGAAATCTTTGCAACATTCTTGCAGTTGAAAAACAGATGATCATGGCATTCATTACCTTCCTTGCAGAGTCTACATTGCAGATTAACACTAAGTTTCCATTTAACAATCCTATCTAGGGTCATCAATTTCTCCTGAACTGCAAGCCATAGAATGAAAGCATGCCTTGGGTCAAATTGTTTAAACCAAATCACATGTTTCCAGACAACTTTTGGCCAGTTGATCCTAATATTAAACCTTTCCTCCCAACCATCAGGCCACATCCATCTACCCTCCTGAATCATGGAACTTAATCTTGTATCCACATCCATTCTGGCATCATAAAGAACTCTTTTGGAAATAAAATTACTCAAAGGACCTTCAGGGCACCAAATGTCATACCATATGGAGATACTCCTGCCATCACCAATTTTATACCTCACATGTTGTTTCACCATATCTCTAATCTACAAAAATTCATGAGACGGGATCACTTCCCAAAAATAAAGATTCTGACTTTAGGCAACAAGCAATTAGTAGGACCAAGGAAACTTCCATATTTTTAACCCTAAATCAATTTCTATTCTTTAACAGTTTTAACATATTCGTTATAACAAACAATACAATTACGAATTCTGTTATAACAGAAAGAAAAAAAAAAAAAAACACCAAATTTAAAATGATACCTAGATTTGCCGGGGTGAGTTGTGAATGAGAAGTTTTCCTTTCAAAAAAAAAAAAAAAAGAACAAAGATACGAATGAACCCTATTTTTGACTGATAAACATGGAAGAGGGTTCAGAAGATGTTTCTTTGATCCGTTTGATAGCTTAATATAACGTGTTACCACCGTCTAATCCCTTCTCTTTAGCAAAATGTTACTTTAACCTTCATCTACTATATATTCTACAACTAGTTAAAGTCTTTACATGTATATCATAATTTTATGCGTTATTTATTTTCTATTAACATTAAGATTTTCACATTATCTAATCTTTTCATCTTGTTTTATTTTATTAATATCCAACTAGCATTCTACCCGCGCAATGGCGGTGACGGTGGTTTCGGTGACGGGTGATGATGATATCGATAATTGGTGTCGAGTGGTGTAACCGGGTAAGTTGGTGTAATGGTGATGGTTGAAATATTTTAGAATATAAGGACTTAAAATGTAAATTAGCAAGATAAATGTTTAAAGTGTAAATTAATTTATTAAGGGCAAATTTGGTAATCTCTAATAACCCTATCCATATGGGGTGTTTATTAAGGGCAATTTAGTATTTCTCCATCTAACTTTTTTCTTACTCTTTCATAAAATAGAGGGGTTAATAATCATTATAAACGAGTAATAGATACGTACATTGTGATGTGAAACATGAAATCGAGAAAAAATAATGGATAAAGAGACATTAACACTGTATTGTTGAGTTTAAAATATGTGGAAAAGAAATGAGAGGAATAGAATTGAGAGTGAAAGAAAAAAATAATATTTATTATATTTACATTCTTTAGTTATGTGGAAAATTAAAGACAGGAAAAGAAAGGGGTAAATTATTCATGTTCTTAAGTTGTAAAGAAAAGAAGAGAAAGAGAAATATATATGCAATTTTACAAATATATCCTTATGCATGTAAAGAAGGCTTTTTCTTTGTTCTGTACACAAGTTGCGTCTAATCCACACAACAAATTTAACATATGGCTTGTGTAGGACATTATCATCACCATCATCATAATTTAAACGAGCAAGAAATAATAACTAGATATGGCTTACGTTTGTAGCAATTTAATATGCAAAATGCAAAATTCTAGCTAGCAAATCGTTTATCCCGAAAAACTCCCAAAAAATC
Source organism: Erigeron philadelphicus (assembly GCA_024320915.1). Lineage (NCBI taxonomy): Eukaryota > Viridiplantae > Streptophyta > Magnoliopsida > Asterales > Asteraceae > Erigeron > Erigeron philadelphicus. The sequence continues at coordinate 11,090 of JANDBE010020929.1, forward strand.
ACCCGAAATGTTCCAGGCTTCCAACTAAACAAACATAATACCAAATAACTATATACAAACACAATACAGTACCAAATAACTATATACAAACACAAATATATTGTTATAAAATATGAAAGCTTTAGTTAAGCTAGCCATTCAAAAACTCGGGATTAAAAAAGTTCACCTAATTTTTAAGATTAAATAATGATCGACAAACAAATAATGATGAACAAATATCAATCAAATATTTATAAATAATGTGTGGAGAAGAAATATGATGCCTAAGAAAACCACTTCTGTTGTGAGGGAATAACAAATACAAGTAATAATGCTAAAAAATTAAATAACAATATCTGTATCAAGATTAAATCTTAATGATTGATGATGTAAATGAAAAGTTGTTTTGTTGTACGTTTGATGAACGTGTGAGGAGTTTTGTACGTGGGGTAAAATCAAAAACAATGTTTTGAGGATAAGCATGTCATTATTTATCTAGTGTGATAGTTATCTTTTCAAATCCTTCCCAATCATCACAAAAATGGGCAAAAAAAACGTGAAACAAATACAACTAACAGGTTTCCCCACTTATCATTTCCTCTCATTTCTTTTCCACACCCTTTAAAACTTAAGAATGCAAATTTTATCTATTTTCCTTACTACTCCTTTCCTTTCTCTATTTGAAAAAACTTAACAATACAGCCTAAGCTTTGATCTATACAGGTTACACATTAATTACTTATGTTTAACTAACATCATCTATTATTCTTTTATAATGATTCTTCACCCCCTATTTTAAGAAAAGGTTAAGAAAGAAAAATTAGATGGGAAAAATACTAAAATTACCCTTAATAAACACCCTCTATGGAAATGGTTATTAAAGATTACCAAATTTACCCTTAATGAATTTATTTACACTTTATAACCTTATCTTACTAATTTACACTCTTAGTCCTTATCTTTTAAAATATATATGCTATCACCATTACATCAATTTACACGGTTGCACCGCTCGATACCAATTGTCAGTGTCATCACCACTCATCACCGACACCACTAAACCGCCATCACCGTGACTGCATTGTACGGGTACCATGCTAATAGCTCAAACTAAAACACTATTACACTTTGACACAATAGTTATGTCTTTGACTAACATAATGACTCAAATTACAACACTTTGTTGCCAACTATTTTCATGATTTTGACAATATATGATTTAACTAATAGAGTATTACTCTATCTTTTTGAAAAACAAAATTTATATAGCTAAATAAAAAAAAGACCACCCACAAAAAAAAAAGAACCATTATGAAATACTTACTATGTGGTTATTCACATTCGTAACTCCCAGCTTTTATCTATACTATTATATAAAAATTATACACCTTTGTTGAAAAGAAGAGTTGCGAAATGACCATTTTACGCTAGAAACGTCTTATGTAAAGGGGTCCTAATAGATAATGACGTCCTAAAAAATGATAGGACGGATTTAGGTTTCCTATAACGAGAGCAAGTACCAGCGCGTTGCAGCGGTGAGATGGTGGGGTGATAGGTCATAGAGAGTCATAGTCAAATGTCTCAGCCGTACGGGCTCCGCCCTCAGATTTAAAAATTCGTCGAAAGTATATCGAATGACATCTCTAATGA
>JANDBE010021274.1:0-12701 GCA_024320915.1 Erigeron philadelphicus
TTTATTTTTTTTTCTTTATTATTATTATTATTATTATTATTATTATTATTATTATTATTATTATTATCTAATGTTTATTTTCAATGAAATGTATAATGTTTTAGGTTTATATATCTTTTCTATTTATGTATAAAAAATATATAAAAAAAAATGGGTAAGAATTGGGTATGTATTGTCAGTGATTTAGGTAAGAATTGGGTAGAATTGGGTATGTGTGAGTTGGAAGGTTTTGATTGAAGGATGAATTGAGTAAGATTGGGTAGAGAGTGAGTACTCCCTCCACCCTTAATGCAATGAAATTGATTTTGCTTCACTGGTTCCCATGACTTTTCATTTCTAGTTAAACTTCCTGATCATGTCTTGTAGTATCCGCCATATTACTAAACATCTAAGACAATGTCGAAGATCTTAAAATGCTTAAAAACCAGTGTACCAGAAAAGTTTCCACATACAGTCAAACGGGTATCTAAAATATTTTCTTAAAAAATAGTTTATAAAGTTGCTATTAAACTTATTACAATTTATCAGAAAAAACAAAAATGCATTTACAATCTACTAAAAAAAAAATAGCTATAATAAAAATAACATATCTTATATTATATATAAAAATTGTAAGATGGAATTAATGCTAGGAATTAAGAATTGATCAGGCTTTTTATGAGTTTACCCTGTAATCAATATGAGGCTTTAGATTTAAGTAGGTTTTTTTTTAATTTTATTTGAGTTTTTATGATTATGATCGGAGCAGTAAAGGTGTTATTCTATGTTTGGTAGCTGAACAATCTATATTCAATTCATTCCTTCAGTTCATCAATTGCTATGTATTCCAACTCTTTAAATTAATTAAGGTAAGAAACTATCTGTGTCTATGATGATATTAATTCATTATTTTTTCCATCACCAAGAGATCACCACGCCACAACAACCATGAGCCACAACTGCATTCCTTCCCTCCGGCCAAACAACATCTTTCAGGCCAGCCACCATCTTCCGGCCATCCACCAAATGATTTCACCAGGCTTGTGGCCTATCATTAGCAATTGAATTAGTTTATTCCCTAATGCCCTAAATATCCTCTCTAATTATTAATTATGGGAAAGGGGAATGTTTTAGCAAAATCTTGCAAAGAAGGTAAGACTCTGTTCATTGGTGATCTCCAAGAAGGATCGAATGGGCCACTTATTGTCATGTTGTGACACACATGGGACGTCAGTAGTATCAATAAAAAGTCAATAAAAAGCATATGAGTTATATCATGTCTGATAAGGAGGGACGATTCCGAAAATATTTTTTATCTAATGATTTTATGCACCTTTTATAACTCTGAAAACATGTGTACAATTGAAGGGGAATGTCATTCATGCCGTTGCAAAAACCTTCATTGGTCATCGCTTTATAAAGACTTTTGAAGAGGGTGTTTGTATTCAGTGATGGCCTTAAGGGTTTCACTGTTGTGCCAAATACAGATAAGTACAGAATCTTGAAAGATGTTGGATATATTCTTGAGCTAAATGGGTCGACGGTTGTGAGAAAAGTAACTGATGAGGTAGAAAATTTTAATCGAGAATTGGTTCCCCTTGAGGATCTGTCACCCACTGATAACAAATATATCGGTTGTGAGTTTTTCTACTTTATTGGTTGTAAATGAGTCGTTTTCTTTGATAATATATATATATATATGGCAATATTATGTTGCTTCCGATTATCATGGTATATGTGCATTCTTATCACGTAAGCTGCTTATTACAAATCAGATCAGCGTAGATATTAATATTGTCTACTTCATCATACAATGTGTTGTTTTGGTTTTTTAGTTTAGGTATTTCTTAATCTGTTGCAAGGTGATTACTGTAAAAAAAACCATTACATTTGGAGCTTTTTGTGTGTTCTTGATGAAGCTCAATACTTGAAACACACATTTGTTATGAATTTGATTGAGTACTTGCTTAGCATCAAAGCATACTTTTAAGCAATAAAGTATGCTTAATGAGGAAATGCAAATATGGTAGTATATGTTTAGATGGTTTGCTTGAATGTGGGAATGGTTAAACCAGGTTGGGGGCTTTATAGGCATGGGATGATATATTTGGGCTTTGTTGCAAAATGGTTGACTAATCTAGGAATTTTGAGTTTTGAGCAGTAGGGAAAATATTAGGTATTGATTTTTAGGTTGGTTTGGGCTTTTGGTAACTGATAAGAAATTACTGTTTGGCATGGAGTGGATGAATTTTAGTGTTAACATGCTGACTGCAGGTTACATAAGAGTTTCAGATGGTATATTGTATGAAAATAGAGTGGATGATACAAAGTTGACTGTATTAGGCCAATGACGGATGGTTATATGGTTCAAGAGGAAATAGGTTTAGTTTTAGCTTGGGGAATGGTTGGAAATTAATTAAAAGCATTTTAGATTTTTTACAATTTGATTGGTATAATGAAACGTGATAGATTTCGGGTCATAATGGGTAAAGGAAGTGATTGCATATTAGAAGGATGGCATGGTTTGTTTTGGGGTAGGTTAGATGTAAAGATGGTGGCTATAATTGATTTATGGGGTTTGGGTCTCTTAAAAGAAGAGGATATGGTTCCTATTATGTTGATTACTACAAGTTTGGCTTTCTACGTCAATGGATAGAATTGATTTTGTAAGAAACTTTGGCAGACTTTGTATGAGTTTATTAGTTATCTCTGTCATAAACAGCAAGAAGATTCCAACATAATTATTGAATTCTACAAGCAAACACACACATTTGAATATACATAACTCAAGTCAACACAGATTACCTATTCGAGCCATTGCTTACATTCAAAATGCTAAATGCTTGCGGTGTATATTTTCTATGTTTACATAGTCCATATCATGTAGCCGATTAAAATGGTCGTCTTTTGATTGGAAGTTACCGCCAGTTTTTTAAGGAAGGAAATGAGAGAGTGGGTTAGGGATTGGATGGAACGCCCTTATGTATCTCTTGATGAGGATGTTTCAAATTTGGATTAGGCAATTATAGAAATGGAGAAAAGGACGGTGGGGTTTTTCATGGGCTGTCATTTTCGTTGTGTAAGAGGATGTCGGTGCCAATTGTGGGAAAGCTTAGCGAACAGTATATACCTACTTAAGCCGACCCATTATCTAATCTGCCCATACTGCCCATTGTGTCACCTTCTATAAATGATATCACCACGATCATTTGTAAACTTTCAGCTTTATTATTAATTTCGGTTTTGTTTCAATAGATAAAACATCAACTTGCCGAAAGGGTAGTGATGACATACCTTCACCTTTATGGAAAGTGGGTAAAGGTATGAAATCTGTGACATTCTTCTCTTTTTGATGTATGGAGATCTAACTATGGCATTTGGTCATCTGATCTCTTCGATTTTGATACTAGCATAGCTGGTTTTATTTGTATATAAACAAAGATTTATTGTATTTATAAAAATATCTAATTTCATTATGACATGTGCAAACTTTGTTAGTAGCATCATATAGATACTATTGTGACTCTTAAAAATAAGAAGTTATTTTTTCTATATCATGGCCCTTTTTTTTACCGCACTACAGAAAGTTTTATACGAGTTCGCAGTGGCATGTCTTATCTTTTGAAAAATGTTTTTGTTTCTGAATGTCGAAGATGATAAAATGAACCCAGTTTGTTGTATCATAAAGATCATTAATGAGACATCTGGAATAACACACATTATTCATGTGTATGGGTTTTAAAAACATATTTTTTGTTGATATTCGTTATATGGAATCGTAATGCAGAGCTAGAAAGGAGTAAATGGACAAAAACAGCTCAGGCTCAGGTAAAACAATAACTATCAGGCATTACTTTATCTTCTTATCATCTTTTTTTTTAGGTTATTTCTGAGGCAACCATTGAGATAGTCACTATTAAACCAGGTGAGCGATGTAAGAAGGCGGTAACCGGATAAGGCTCTTATACTCTCAGCATGATGCACGGCAAACTAATGAGGCTGCCAGGCAGTCCTCTCCATGACAAGGCTAAACATTAAGTTTCTAAAGATGACGATGATTTCATTTCCCCTCTCTTTGCTTTCATTCTTCTTTTTTTTTTTCTTTCCTTTTTGTGAGATACTAACTTTTAGACTAAATCACTGAGAATGTTTAAAGGAGAAGAGTGTGTTTCTCCAAAAGGCTAAATGACTTGATAAAATAAAAGCACATGAGCTATCTGAGCTTTGCAAAACTGAATTTGGCGTAATATTGTTATGAGAAACCCGGAGACTATGAGTTTTCCAGTTCAAGACTTCGAGGTATATCACTTTTTGATTTTTCAACATTTTTGTGTTTTTCCTATTCATGGTGTTATTTAATCTCTACTTATTTGGACGTTTTATAATTTAGATCCATTAATTCAAGTGTTAACTTTTGGTTCAATGGCTGATATATGGGTAGATTTATTGAATAACAAGTGAACTAGAATCAAGAGCATTCAAGAACACTGTTACTTAACCCATGAATGTTTTGAAGTCCGGTGTTTGAGTTAAAAAGATTTTATTAGAAAATTATCATCTTGACAGACAGATGTGCTATATTTTAAAGTATTTAATTGAAATAAGAAATATGGTGATGAGGATGCTTGGGTGAATATTTAGTGAAATCAGTTAGAAGGTGTCACGCTAGCACAACAAGTTTGGGTACTATTACTCAAGAAATTCTTTCGGACTTACACCCCTCCGTAACGCCACATGGAGAAACCACATAAAACAATTGCTAGCAGCTGGCGCAGATCCTAATGCTACGGTGTGTTTATCTTTTAATTTTTTGATATTTTGACTACTCCATCTCTAATATTTTATGTACTTATTATTTTTAGTAAACGTCATCCGCAAAACAGCTGATGTTTCCAATTTTTATTTCATAGGTTATCAATTCATAATGATGAAATGTCTTGGTAGATTGTTGGTAAGTTATGCCATATCGACTCTTTTTTCCTGACTTGGTGCTCAGAAAACATGTTATTCGCTCACAACATTGAAGCTTAACCCCGATTCAAGTTTTTGATCATTGATAGTTGATTGGTGGTGAAAATGAGGATGGTTACCAAAACAAAGGTTCGCCAAACTTTCTTAATCATATAACCAATTATTTGTTTATTACTTTCAGGATGGGGAATCTCGATGGAGTAGCCTTCACCAAGCTTTGCATTTCAGTCATTTGGTTGCCACAGTCTAATGGCAGTGTGGATGGTTCATCTACTCTAATGAGCATGCCTTTTAATGTCCATCGTTACAATGGGCTGACCGGCTGAATATATTTTAAAATTTGTTCAGTAGTGACAGAGTTGTACAGTTGGGGAGGTGGTGTTAATTATCAACTGGGGAGCTGGAATGCTCACATACTGAAGTTGCCTTGCAAGGTTGATTCACTCCATGGGTCTTTCATCAAGTTAACTTCCTCGGGCAGGTTCCATAATGTCGCGGTTAGTGATCGAAGTTTACATGAGGATTTGAACGTGGTGGTCGCCTTGGGCATCCTGATTTTGACATCCGCAGGTGAAATATTATGTTATGTGGTGGAATAAGTTGTACAAATGGTTAAAAAATATGCAATTCGAATTAGCATATTTTTTTGACACGTTTTGTTTCAACCGACTATTTAATCCTTATTACTCAATATAACATGACCATTTTAAATTTGGCTTACAAACTATTTAGAAATAGAGTATCACTTATTCATATTATGATATTTGGTGGACATGTCAAATGATCATATATGTTGACGGAAACATTTACTCATGTTTGATATGTAAAGTTATCATGTTTGATACGGAATTCTGATCCATTTACTCAAGCTCAGTTATAATCTGGTATTTGAATAACAAATTGATCTTTTAGCATTATTAAAAATATTGAATGATTATTGCCCACATAACTGGCTCTTTCTTTTATCTTTACTTTAATATCAATCTCAAAAATAGTTGCTGGACTTAGGAAGTGCAGAAGTAAAAAAACTTAGGCAGAACCTAAGATTTAAAGCTAAACCAATGTCGAGTTTTCTAATCTCGCACAAGGGTTATCCAGATCTCTGTAGAACAACTAAGTCATTTGTCTTGAAACTTTTTATTTCTTTTCTACTTATTATTATATTCTTTTATTTATAAGCTGATGAATAGTAAGGTTTTATGAAACAACTTTCATTGGCTATTAAAATAACCAACAACAAGATACATGCAAACAATACATTTAAAATACGACGTGCGTAGCACGGGCCTTTAAACCCTCGTAAGAAAAAAAAAACTGATTACTACGATGTTGACTTTATGGCAGTCAATGAAAGATAAATAAAAAAAAATTGCATTGTGAAAACTTCGCTTGGGTATGGTTCGTCGGTTCGCCCTATGTACTCCCATGATTCCTGTTCGGGGAATCATATTACCATGGGAACAATTACCATTCCACACGGTTAAAATTTGTACACAGGAAAGTATTTGAATTAAAATACAGATCAATATAAAAATGGATAATGTATAGATGACACATATGACCGATAACTTGGAACACGTATCGATGTGTTTGTATGTACGCATGTACATATAATAGGAGCATAACACGTACTTACACACCAATCAATGAATATATGACTTGTATGTATATATATTGACATTGATATTTTTGTATAATAATTGATTAAAAAGATTACATATCTCATGTTTAACAGCATTCAGTTTAATTCATTCGCAATATATTTCAATCACTTAAAAGCACAAAAATAAACAATAACTCGTATATATAGACATGCATTACTAATACATACCACCCACAGCCACAATCTTCACCACGTCACAATCACCACCATCCTTCTCCTCCTCATCACCACCATCGATCTTCCACCACCACCACCTCACGTGCATTAACTACGTAGGGTACCACTATCCATCACAACCTCCTCCTCCCGTTAATCATCACCACTACCCATAACGTTCCACCACATCCTCCAACATTTCATCACCATCAACTACCATCAGCAACCGTTAATATATCACCGCCCTCCACCATCACCACCTCACAGACCATATCATCCACACCACCACTATATATTGAACAACTTTTGGCTAGCTAGCTAGCACTTTTATTTATATGTACTTATAGCTTGGTATTATATACATTTAACATCATTCCCATGCTGGAGTGTCTATCTTTAATTTTCTATTTTGGAGAGATTTCTAAATATGCTAATTCAACAAATTTTGGTGTATGGTTGACGTGATCATGTTCATTCCCATATATTGGGTTTAATTTGTTGGGTGATATTATCTAGCACCCTTAATATTTTCCTCAACCTAAACTCAAAAGATAAATTAGAAGATTTGTTAGTCAAAAATACCGAATGAAACTAAATAGATGGCTAAAAAATAGGGGTTGTTATTGTACCTTATCTTGCTTACTTCTTTATGCACGTTCATATTATCGTGTTAACTACCCATCCGTTTTATATGGGTGAATTTATAAGGCTATGATTGAAAGGCTATTAGATCGGATGGACATAACTAAAAGATAAGTAAATGCACCGGTAAATATATATATATATATATATATATAGAATATGTACAATGAGAAGATTGCCACAAAATTTTACGAGTTTTTTTTTCTTTTTATTTTTTGAACAGCAAAAAAAGGTTTACGACATGAGGTAAGATAATTAATGTTGAGCTGTTTATAAATTTAATTTCCATTGGTTGAGTTGGGTTCTGTTAAATTAGTTGGTAAAGACAATTACGAAGATTGAGCTTCGAATAATATTAAAGTGTACGGTTTTACGTATTTTTACATGATTTACGAATTTCACACTTGTACTTTCTGGGAAAATTAAAAATAATTCGGCGGCTATATGATCCAAACTAATTAAAAAGCGTAACATGAATCATCAATTAATACTTCTTACTAGTTTTTTTAATAAAATTTCAAATGCCGTTCGAAAAAAATATAGAGGTGTAGTATATAATTTCAAAAAAAAAAAACGTTCAGACACAGCAAAACTATCAAGATAATTAAGAATTATGACAATTATATTTGACATGCTTGTATTTTTAATTTCTAGAAGCTTAACAAGTTGTAACTTGTAAGTGGCCGGCGGTTTTTTGTTTCTGTACAAGAATGAGGGGTCATGAGCATTCATTATTTATTTTAACGGTAAATTTAAAATTAGTGGCATAAACCTTTATCTTTGAAAATATATTGATCATACCCAGATTTAAATCCAAGACCTCAAAATTTGATCAATCCATGAGGGTCTTTCGTATATCAATCCATCTATCGATTATTGGTAGGGGAATTCATTGATTATTTACTTTTTGTTTTGAGGTAATGAATTAGCCGTCAGCCTGCGTCTCTGATAACTTTGGTCAGAACAACGACATAACACTGTGTACGTTAAAATATAAAGAGGATATAAAGATGACGTGTGTTCGATTATTGATTAAATTTAATAGAAAGATTATTTTAATTTTTTTGAAAAGTAAACTTTTATTCACAAATACCCCGGCAAATCGCCGGCGGTAACTATACAACAATTATACAATTTTAAATTTACACCAATCCTCCCAAGTAACACTTTTATTTTTTGTACGATTCCTATACCACAAATACCCTAAAGACTTTATATCTTGAATTATTCCTGTCACGTTACGATTATTCCTTGCAAACTTGATCTCGTTTCTTGCCTTCCAAATCCTCCAGCAACATATCATAATAATACCTTTGATAACCATCTTTTCTGACTTACTTTTGCCCTTAATTTCGTGATATTCCAGCAAGTCTTTGACATTGAACACGAAGAAAGGCGGGGACTTACACCACTCACTTATATGTTGCCACACTCTAGCCGCCGTGATGCATTTACAAAATAAGTGTTTGACACTCTCAGTTCCATTCCCACAGAAAACACATTCAGGATTCTCAAACCAACAGTTTCTAGCTTGGAGAGCTTTCGAGGTGGGGATCCGATCCAAAGCCGCTCTCTAAATGAACACGTTACATTTTTTGGAATCCACTTGCAAAATTCAAATACATACCTGTTAGAGTAATCTCGATTGCCAATAATCAAGTCCTTCACATTCCTAACCGTCAACACCTTATCTTCTGCCCCCAACCATATCCATTTATCCTGCCTGCTCGATAATCCTATTCCTTCTAATAAATCTGCGAGACTTGCTAACTCTCCCATTTCCTCAGCCGTGGACGGGTTTCTGTTCCAGTTCCAAGCCTCACTGAATTTCATCTCATTCCAGTTAAACCGATCAGCAACACATACCTTTTATTCCTTTTCCAACTTGAACAGTGAAGGATATCTGGTCATAAAAGGTTCGTCTGCAACCCATCTATCTGTCCAAAACTTTATATCGGTCCCTTTTCCTGGAATGCCCTTCATCATCTCGTGGATACCTTTCCCAGCGACTTTGATCTCCTCCACACTTTTTACAATATTGTTCCACACACCGGGCAGGTATTTGTTGTATGGAACCCAATGCCAACTTCTTTTAGTATTATGAATAACATCGATCACTTTTCTCCATAAACCATCTGCTTCGTTCTTATACCTCCACATCCATTTGGAAAGAAGTGATAAATTCATATCCATTATTCTACATAACCCTAGCCCTCCCACTTTCAGAAGGGATGCAACTCTCTCCCAATTAACCCAATGAATCTTTCTACCCGACTCATCACCTCCCAAAAGAAATTTTCGAATAATGGCTTCTAACTTATCCACAACCGAAACAGGAGCCTTAAAAATGGAAAATGAATACGTAGGTAAACTTTCCATAACCGACTTTATAAGTGTGATCCTTCCCGCCAAAGAAAGGCTAACAACCTTCCATTTAGAAAGTCTTGATTCAAAAATAGCGATCATAAAATTCCAATTAGCTACCCTGTTCATATTAGCCCCAATCCAAACCCCTAAATGTTTAAATGGTAGCATACCTGTCGTACAGTGCACAACTTCAGCCATTCTAGTAACCTCCTTAGAAGTGACACCCACTCCAAAGAGGCTGGATTTTCCCAGGTGAATCTGCAAACTAGAACATAGATTAAATATCCTCAGAATTCTCGCAGCACTTTTTAGATTATCACTTGACCAATCGCCCAAAACCATACAATCGTCAGCATACAGGATGTATGTAAGAGCTTCCAAATTACTACCCAGTTCGAGCCCTTTGAATTTCCGATTAATCATAGCATTCTTAAACATCACAGACAATGCTTCCATACCCAAAATGAAAAGGAATGGCGCTAAAGGATCTCCCTGTCTCATGCCCTTTTTGCAATCAAATTCGAAAGTAGGAGACCCATTGACAAGAACTGACGATCTCGCCGAAGACAAAATGCCATAAATCCATTCGCACCACTTACCTGGAAAGCCCATCCATCTCATAACCAAAATAAGGAAGTTCCAGTTCACATTGTCGTAGGCTTTAGCAAAGTCAATTTTAAGCGCGAAAATTTTCTTGTTTTTTTTCTTTGCCCAGTTGAGGACCTCATTTAAAATGAGAGGCCCGTCAATGATGTGTCTTCCCCCCACAAAAGCAGTTTGGTTGGCAGTCACAACCGACCCCACCACCTTCTTCAAACGATTTGCTAAGGTCTTGGAAATCACCTTGTTTATCACACCAATCAGGTTTATCGGCCGATATTCATTTAGATTTTCTGGATCTTTATTCTTAGGAATAAGGGTGATGAAAGAAGACCCACAACCTCTATTAATTTTTCCCGTGACTATGGAACTCATTCATTACCGCAACAAAGTCTTGCTCGAATAAGGACCAAAATCTTTTAATGAACCGAAAGTTGAAACCATCAGGACCGGGGGCTTTGTCATCCCCGCAGTCAAACACTGCCATTTTGATCTCCCCCACCGAAAATGGCACAATTAGACCCGACGCATCTTCATTGCTCAAAACTGCCCCTGACCAATCATCAAAACATGGTCTGTTGACTTCTTCTTCCACAAACTTGTTTCTAAAAAATTCCATAATAAACTTTTTAATCAGTTTGGCCTTTTCTACCCAAGTGCCATTAATCATTAACCCCGGAATACTATTGATAGATTTTCTGTTGTTGATAAAACCGTGGAAGAATCTGGAATTCTCATCCCCATATATGGCCCATTTAACTCTTGATTTTTGCCTAAGATCTTTAGCCTTTGCCTCATCCAATTCGGTGATTCTTCTAATACATTCCAAACGAATCCAACAATCCTCCTCATTCAACTCGTTTTCTTCCATCCCAACTTCTATTTCTTCCATCTCTTTTCTACATTTATCCATCTTTTCTCCTTCTTTTTATTTGACTTCATTCCTCCATTCTTTCAACCTTTCTCTAAGAAATCTGAATTTCATCATTAATTTCGTATCCGCAGGTCCGGAACTAACAGCCTCTCCCTAAGCTTTAGTAACTACACCTTCTAAATCATCTCTACTCAACCAAGAATTAAAAACCCGGAAAGGCTTAGGTCCGAAATTTAAATCCTTGAAGGATAGAATTATCGGGCAGTGATCAGAATATAATCTAGGGAGTGCCCTGCAGCACGCCAAAGGCCACTTCTCCAAAATCTCATTCCCGACAAGAAACCTATCAATCTTACTGAATTTTGTTCTACCGTTATCCGTCTTCATAAAGGTGAATCTGCTCCCCTTCATATCGTACTCATGTAAGTCAACTTCATAGATGAAGTTGTTGAAATCACGCGCACAAACTGGGTTGAAAATCGAACCTTTTCTCTCTTCTGGAAATCTCACCGCGTTGAAATCCCCCATTGCAATCCACACGCCCCCTTCAGTATTTTTCAGATCAATCAAACTATCCCACAATGTTCTTTTGTCCCTTATTTTCTGAGGTGCGTATACATTAACCAGACACACAATTTCATCAAATCCCTTAACCTTCCCTTTAATAAAAATGAAATTCTTTTCTTTCTTACAACTAATTTTTGAAAATACACCAGTATCCCATGCGCATACTAAACCCCCCGACCTCCCTGTCGGCTCCACAGCTTCCCACCCCATATTTTTGTTACCCCAATACTTTTTAACAAAAGCCTCAGACACATTTGAGCACTGCCTTGCAGCTTCAATCAAAGTTCTGTTTCTTCTTTCTGCAACTGCATTTTGTTGAGGAGTTCTTGCAGCTGAGTAGCATTGAGAAATACCTTTATCAGTGCAGAATGAGTTAAGGGTTTGATTCCTAAACTCAGTTCCATTATCACTTCTAAGCTGCCTTACAGGCTTCTTATAAAGAACTTCAGCATTCTTGATAAAGTTTATAATAACTTCAGCAGCTTCACTCTTTGCCTTGAGAAAGAAAACCCATGTGAACCTTGAGTATTCATCAACAATAACCAATGAATACCTCTTCCCATTTAGAGAAGGAGTGCTAACTGGACCAAACAGATCCATATGCAACAAGTCCAGACATGATTCAATAGATGAACATGTCCTTGATTTAAAAGAAGCTTTGTGTTGCTTCCCCTTTTCACATGCACTGCACAGCTTGTCTTTCTCATACTTGATATCAGGAAGACCAGAAACTAGCTCATTCTTGCTCAGTTTGTTAATATCTCTGAAATTCATGTGAGATAGTCTCTTGTGCCATAACCAGTTCAACTCATCTTGAGTCTTGGAGAGAAAACACACTTCTTTCAAAACAGTTGGTTTGCTCATATCAAAAGTGTAAAGAGA
>JANDBE010026547.1:0-12529 GCA_024320915.1 Erigeron philadelphicus
AAGGTTACATCAAAAGGAATAAAGGGGGGCTTTTATACCTATACATGAAGTTCTATAAAGCCCCCTTGAACATTAAATGTGTGTATTAAGGTGATGTGTGTGTATGGAGGTTTGAGAGAGAATGTAGGTGAAAGAGAAAGATTGGAATTAAGTAAATGGTTAAAGGTTACATCAAAAGGAATAAAGGGGGGCTTTTATACCTATACATGAAGTTCTATAAAGCCCCCTTGAACATTAAAAGTAAATACAATTTAACACCATTATAATGTTCTAACAATCTCCCCCTTGGTGTTGAATTGTGCTTGAGGTCTTCAAAATCTTTCTCTTGGGTATCGACCTCGGCCTCTTCCTCTTCGGCCTCTTCCTCTTCCTCTTCCATAAATCCTTTGGTTCTTTTCAGCTATCAGTTGGTCATAAATCAAGTCAAGGGATGAGGTTTTAGGTTGTTGTCCAGGAAGGTAAGGAGCTCCAGGAGCAAAGTGTTCAGGAAAGTCGGATTGAGGAGCCACGATATTTCTTGGAATGTACTTTCTTGTGGGAACATGGATTTTGATGAACTTTTTCTTTCTTTCTCCTCGAAGTTCTTCCATTTGCCTCATTTCAACTCTGAGTCTGATTCGGTCGAACATTCGATTCATAATGGCAGAGATCAGTTTTTGTTGCATCTGGCTCACTTTGTTCATACGGAGAATTCTTATGAACATATCAAGAGCTAGGTTGATAGTGCCATCAGAATACTTCCTCAGTTCTTTTACTCTGATGAACATCCTTTCCAAATTGCTGTTTAGAAAGACAAATCCAAGTTCGGGCTCAACTAGGACATGAAACAGTGGAATAGAATAAAGATTGACACCGGGAAGGGTTTGGTTGGGAACTGTGAGGTTTATCTTGAAGCGACCAGATTCGACACCCATTTGAAAGTCTTGAAGGCAGAAGATTTTGATCATTTGGTCCATGAACCTCTTAATAGCATCCATTCCGATTTGCATTGGTTCTTTTCGGACTACTTGACGTCTCAAAAAGTTGTAGATATCCATTATCTCTTTAAATGGGAGATCAATGAAGTCGGCTTCTGGGAACTTATAGATCTTTCCGTCCTTTCTTTTTACTTCAAACACGGGAATGAGAATCCTGGACTTCATAGTGCAAAACACCCTGATGAATACAAGAATTGGGTTGTTGGTGACCTGGGCTTCAAGATACAGTTCATCTTTGATTTTGAAGTCCTTCATTGCTTCCTTATACTCAGTTTGTAGACCACCTTTGACTTTGAAGTTGCTGTTTGCAATCACTTCATAGATGTTTGGTTCAAAAGTAGTCTTGGAATAAATTCGGAATAACTTCTCTTCCAACCATGGCAATCTTATTCTCCTTCTTGGGATCTCATCTGCTCGACTTATCCGGTTTTCTATGTCTTTGAAGAATTTTCCTTCATGTTTATAATGCCTGATAGCGGGGTTATTTCTGACTGGAGGGAGTGGAACTGAAGGGGTTGGTTGATTGGAGGCAGGTTCATTCATGAATTTATTGAACATTTCATCCAAATAATTCAAGGCATTCTTTTCATCATCAACATCTAAATCTCCGACAGGTTCATAGTCAAACCCTTCATTGGATGGCACTTCATGAGCAGTAGAGGACTCGGGTTGAGATTATTTCACTGTTCTCGGTCTCCATCTCATCAACTTCTTCTTCCTTGACTTCTGGGAACAACTTGTTGATGTCAAACTCTTCATCACCTGAACTTATCTCGATAACTTCTTCCTTTTGGTTATTGTACATTTCTTTATCAACTGGTATCTCATTGTACTCCTTCTCAGTTTCAAAAATCTCTTCATCAAACCAACTTGAATCTTGAATCGAATTCCATGTCAATGCTAACACTTCAGTTGGTTCAATAACTTGTAGCGGAATTGGTTGAGAACCATGGCCTCCTTCATCATCACCATCATTACCATCATCCTCATCATCACCACCATAATCATCATAGTCATCACCAAACTCATCGAACTTTGACCTATCCTCATCACTAGAGACATCCTCAACGATTCCTTCAACCAGACCTTCTTGAACTCCTTTTCCTTTTTCAGCTTCTTTAGCAACTCCGCCTTGTTGAGAACTTGTTCCAGAAGGGGCACTTGAATGAACGATTTTTGCTAGCTGGCTTCCTCTGTTCTCCCCCTCATGAGGACCCTCGGAATCAGGGTCATCATGGCGATGGGAGGAAGAAAGAGATGCTGGACGACAAGTCTCAAGAGATTCTACTCTTTTGGTGAGATTTGCAAGATCGGAGGCTAATCTGAATACAAAATCATGAAGTTGATGAGGTTGAGCTTGTGGTAGAGGAATTGATTGAGTTTGTGCTTGGGAAATTGGTTGAGATTGTGTTTCAGGGGATTGTGAAGGTGGTGGTGGTGGAGGTGGAGGAGTTGGAATGTTTGTTTGGAAGGATGGTGGTTGAGATTCTGAATTTAATATTTCATAGAGGAGGTTTTGGTCATCGGTTAGCTCAGAGGTTTGACGGGTTAAACGGAGTTTTTCACGATGTAATTGTTGTATTTCGGCTAAGGTTAGTTCAGTGAGAAGTGTGTTAAGCATTGTGGCACGGGGAATTTGAGATGTTTGAATGGAGAATGTGGGGGTTCTGCGGAGTCTGAGAGGTTCAGAAGTGGAGGGTGGTTGTGTAGATGAGGATGGAAGGGAAGTAGTTTGAGAAACAGTCTGGGCTTTCCAACCCTGACTGGTTCTTTCGGGGAAAGCACTTCCGGGCTCACGTAGAGTACCCGTTGACTCAAAGAAATCAGAAGTCGTAGTTGGCTTTTCAACCGAAACTATTCTTTCTTGAGACGTCCCCGATGTATGATATAAAGGAGTCGTACTCGTAGATTTCATGAGGCCCGCGCTCATGGTTAGCACTGTATTCACCATGGGAGGACTACCATCCAATCCTTGAGGTGCACGAAGCAACGTCTCTATGGATGTTTCGGGAACACCACCTAGGTGAACTGTTTGGGGCAAAGATTCACTGCCTGAGGCACGAAGACCCTCAGTTGATCCAAGAGGTCCAACACTATGGACATTGGAGCCTAAAGTCGTTAGCACGGAAATCGCGACAGTAGGGCTTCCACTTGATCCTCGGGGCTCAACGGATGAGCTCCCTACAAGTGTTTCGGGAACTTCACCGAGAAGAACTGTTGTAGGGTGAGATCCGGAGGCACGCAGACTCTCCGTTGTCCCAACAGATTCCACACAAGGAATGTTGGGGCCTGAGGATGTTAGCACGGAATTCACATCCACAGGACTTCCACTCGGTCCTCGGGTTTCCGAAGAAGACCCTCTGAGTGTTTCCGTACTGTCACGGAGAGGTACCCGGGTAGAGTCAATTCCGGAGGCACTCAGACTCTCCGTTAACCCAATGTTAGTTTCCACAGAAGGAATATT
This sequence comes from Erigeron philadelphicus, assembly GCA_024320915.1. Lineage (NCBI taxonomy): Eukaryota > Viridiplantae > Streptophyta > Magnoliopsida > Asterales > Asteraceae > Erigeron > Erigeron philadelphicus. The sequence goes on from JANDBE010026547.1 coordinate 3,442, forward strand.
GGGGCCTAATGATGTTAGCACAGGATTCACATCACCAGGACTTCCACTCGGTCCTCGGAAATCCGAAGATGTTCCTCTGAGTGTTTCCGCAAGATCACGGAGAAAAGTTGCAGAGCCATGAGAATGGCCCGTAAGGGGTAAAGTTTGAACCCCAACTTGTTCACTAAGAACAGAGGGGCCATGGTAAGATGTACCATGTGTAAATACCTCACCGGGGCCACATAGGCTTCCCGTTAACTCAACAATCCTTGAATGTGAAGTCAATGGAGAATCCAAAGTCCTCTCAGGCAAAGAAGTGAGGCCTACGTTCACTGTTGGCATGATATTAGCACTGGTAGGACTTCCTCCGTCCTCGGGTATCAAAAGTGAATGAAGACCCTCTTGGAGTTCCGGCAACACCACAGAGGTGTGCAAAGTCACGAAGACTTGGGTTGAGTGCAAGTGAACTTAAGATGGTGTATACGTGCTCAGGTTGAATTGTAAATCGAGGTGGTAAAGGGAGTGAAACTAAAGCTTGCATGAAGTCAGAAGTGAATCGGGTTGAGGTTCGTGCATGTAAAGGTTCAAGGCTAGATGTTCGAGTAGAGTCCGCTGTTTCTGACCTCTCAACCTCACTCTGTTTTTCAACTTCACCCTCAGATCTACCTTGTACCTCCATATCTACATCCTGAGGCTCAAACCTTTGCTCAAGAGGTTCCTCATAATCACTATTCAGAATATTATCAACAAATTCTTCATCCTCCGCCTCATTTCCGGATGATGTCACAGTCACAGCTTCGGGTGTTTCTTGGGTAACTGGAGAGACATGAATTGATTCTTGGGTTGGGGAAATTGGAGAGGTTTCTGGAATGTCTGTTTCAGAAGGGATATGTTGTGATTTGTCATGGGGAGATCGGATTCAGTTTCTTCATCATCGGAGGGAAAACGGATGTGTTGAGATGGTTTATGAGAGCGGTAAGCAACGGTTTTAATTCTTTGGTGAATGAAAGTTTTGGGAGGTGATTCGGGTTTTGATTCAAGAATAACAACTGGGGGATTTGGTTTTCTTTTCTTTACCGGTACAATCAACTCTACATCACTTTCTTTTCTTTTCCCCTTAGTGTCCTTTTGCTTAGCCTGACTACCGGACCCCTCACCAAGTGACCTATGCACACCCTGGGAAGGCCTCTGAGTAGATTCAGCGGCCGGAGGTGCAACTAATGCTAAGTAAGCCTTTAGTACCGGGTCCTTTTTGTGAAGAAGTCTGAGTAGGAAGTGGGGAATGGGTTTGGGTTCAATATTAGCAGAACCAGTGCTTCCTTGAATGTATTTCATTGCAGTGAGAATAGCAATTGGGTCTTCTGGAAGTTTTGGGACATTGGTATAACTTTGTAGGAGAAGATGGATGACAAGGCTGAAGAAGCGCTTGAACGGAATGTAGGTTCTGTTTTGCCTGTTCTTTCTTTTGACCAAGGTGACCATTTGATTCCATACTACACCGGCGTAGTCGAAATGTTGATTGTAGGCAACTCCATAGAGGAAGGTGAGTGTGGCTTTGGTCATGGTATCCATCCCTCGCTCTGATGGAGTCAGACACCTATTCAGAATAGCATACATTGTGCACCACAATCTGGATAAACATTTGGTCTTGAAGTCTCCAACTTTGGCCAGATGTTCTTCATACCCTAGATTCATCACTCCTTGTAGCATAGCCATTTCAGTTGGAACATCATCAAAATCCTTCTTGCCCTTGATTGAGTCTGCAGCAGGGAATCCAATTGCTTAACGGAGATCAGGAAGGTCAAAGATGAGTTCAAAGGTAGATTCCTGGTTTTCTGCAGTAGGGGCAGTGACCTCAAACCTAAAGTAATCAGCTACTGTTCGGGTGCCTTTGACATAAGTGATTGTATCCCATAGCTGGATAAGGTATCTCTCCGAAATCACTTCTGTTCTTGTCAAGGCATCAGACAGGATATGGTTTTTGAGGATAGAGACCATGATTGGGTATGGAGTGTTGACATCATCATGCATGAAGTAGTTGTTGTTCATTGAGCTAGAATCCCAGTTTTCTGCCATAATGCTGATGTTCAAAGAAAAATAAAGCAAAGATTGTATATGTGAGTTTCAAAGAAAATGCCTAAGTGTGATTTACCGACAAGTACTTGTCGGTAAATGTAAAGGAGATAGTGGAAACTTGTATAAGTGAGGTTTTGTAATGCATTCACCGACAAATGGTTGTCGGTGAATGTGAAGTGAAGTAATTGAAAATAAAAGAGAAGGTTTGGCTGTTGATTTACCGACGAATGTTTGTCGGTGAATCAATAAGAGAAAATTTTGACCTTTGATTTTCTTGGTTTGAAAAATTGACAGTGCATTTACCGACAAGTGTTTGTCGGTAAATGTAAAGGATTCATATTTGTGTGAGGAAAAATTTGGCAAAGTGTGGTTAAGGGAATGAGAGATTTTGCCAATGATTTCACCGACAAGTGTTTGTCGGTGAATGTTAAGTACACAATTTGAACACAATTCATAAGGCATTCACCGACAAAAATTTATCGGTGAATGTAAAGAAAAGATACATGTGAGAAGATATTGTGAAAAATAAGAGAACCATCATGCATTCACCGACAGCAGTTTGTCGGTGAATGTACAACGAGACAAGTAAACAGTCTAATAGGCAACCTAAAATAGATTAAGCAAAAACTAAGTAGTGCAATCACCGACAAGCATTTGTCGGTGAAACAAGTAGAGACCAAGTAACAATAACTAATTATCAAGCCTAATCTAAACAAGAAGTTTCACAATGAATTCACCGACAAGAGTTTGTCGGTGAAATAATTGTGAGTTTTTGAATTTCAAAATTTTGAAGATCTGGGGAACTTGTCGGTAAAACAATAGATCAAAAAGTTGTGTTTGGCTGTTCTTCAACAACAAACCCAGAAAAATTTTCTTTTAAATCTCAAACTTTAAACAAATCAACTCAACATCCTAGATCTGCAACTAGATCTGAAACTATCAATCCTAAACATGTATGCATACATGAAATCTAAACACAAAAGATTAATATCTACTCATATAATCAAGCATAACAGTTGCAGATCCATGATTAATAAAAACGAAGAAAAGAAAGAAAAAAAAAAGAAAGAAAGGAAAATGAAAAAGAAGGATTAGAAGGGTGTACCTGATTGTGATGAATGAAATAGATAAGAATGATAGATAAAACACAATGAAATCAAGTGAGCCCAGAAATCCTTTTATAATCGTTATTATTAAAGAAGATGATGATTAGTGGCAGTTTCTGTTTGTCGGTGAATCAACTGGAATGAGTGCTCGGCAGTGATGATGTAAGGGAGATGGAAAATTTGAAAAATGATGGGAAGTGGTATGATTTACCTCGAGCCCCCCCCCCCCCCTCATATACTTTTCGATTAAAAGAAAATGGGCTGGGCTCCCTCTTACAAAAAGAATTTTGGGCTTTCGAATCATAAGACAAATTTGGGCTTATAAATAAAAAAAAACTTAACTATATACAAATATATCTAAAACAGATATATATATATATATATAAAAAAACTTTTAAAAGGAAAAAATATTTTTTTTGAAGATTTTCAGAAATTTTAAGAAAAACAAGGTCAAAAATAAAATAAAAAACTTTGAATTTTATAAAAAAAACTTTGAATTAAGAAAAGAAAAAAAAAATTAATTTTTTTTTATGATTTTCTGATTTTTATAACAAAAAACTTAACAAAAGAAATAAAAACTTTTAAACTAATAAAAGAAAAATGTTTTTGAAGTTTTTCTGAAATATTAAGATATTTACAAACTCCCCCTCAATTATTGGCTCCCCCTCAAATTATGAGCATATTTTCATTCTCCCCCTCAAACATTGCCGGGAGTTGATGGCGAATGGTTGACAGCTTTCTTTTTCTCAGGTGGAAGATTCAACATACCAAAACGTAATTTTAGAAACTCAAATCTTTGTTCGTCCAAGGGTTTTGTGAAAATGTCATCAATTTGAAAATCAGTGGGAACAAAGTATAATTCAATGTGACCATTTTCAACGTGATCTTTTATAAAGTGGTAACGAACATCGATGTGTTTTGTCCTAGTATGCTGAACCGGGTTACAAGTGATTGCAATAGCACTTTTGGAGTCACAGTAAATGGGGATTTTGTTTCAAAGTAAAACCATAGTCAGTTAATTGCGTTCTCATCCATAAAACCAGTGAACAACAACTAGCTGCTGCAACATACTCTGCTTCAGCAGTAGATTGTGAAACACAGTTTTGTTTCTTTGAGGACCAACTAACTAACTTATCTCCCAAAAACTGAGCACTACCAGAAGTACTCTTACGATCAAGCTTGCATCCCGCATGATCGGCATCAGAATATGCTATAAGTTCAAAGCCTGATTCTTTTGGATACCAAAGGCCAAGGTCAATTGTACCCTTTAAGTAACGAAAAATTCTTTTGACCGCTTTGTGGTGGGAATCCATTGGGTTGGCCTGGTATCGGGCTAGCATACATACTGAGAACATAATATCCGGGCGACTCGCAGTAAGATACATCAATGAACCGATCATACTGCGATACATTTTCTGATTAAAAGGAAGTCCATTTAAGTCTGGATGAATTTTGGTTCGAGCTTCCATGGGAGTGTTAATAGTTTCACAAGACAACATGTCAAACTTTTTAAGCATTTCTACGATATACTTACTTTGATTTATAAAAATCCCATTTGACAATTGTCGAACTTGTAATCCTAAAAAGAAATTAAGTTCTCCCATCATGCTCATTTCAAATTTGGAAACCATTAATGCAGAAAAGTTTTGACAATACTGACGGTTCGTCGACCCGAATGCAATGTCATCAACATATATCTGAATGAGGATGATGTCATCACCTTGCTTTTTGATGAACAAGGTGGTGTCGATCGATGCTTTGGAAAAACCAGATTTGAGAAGGAACTTAGATAACGAATCATACCACGCGCGCGGAGCCTGTTTCAGTCCGTAAAGAGCCTTTTCTAGCAGATACACATCTTGTGGACGTCTTTTGTTGACGAATCCTTCTGGTTGATCAACGTAGACTTCTTCCTTGAGAACACCATTTAGGAAAGTCGTCTTGACATCCATTTGATAAACTGTAAAGTTCTTGTGTGCTGCATAGGCTAGGAAAATGCGTATGGCTTCAATCCGCGCGACGGGAGCAAACGTCTCATCGTAGTCAATGCCTTCTTGTTGACAGTATCCTTTGGCTACGAGACGAGCTTTGTTGCGAACTACCACTCCATTCTCATCCTTTTTATTCTTGAAGATCCACTTGGTGCCAACAACTGACTTGTTCTTTGGGCGCTTCACAAGTTTCCACACTTTTAATCGCTCAAATTGATTGATTTCTTCTTGCATGGCAGAGACCCAATCCGGATCTTGAAGTGTATCGGCAACTTTAGAAGGTTCGACTTCGCTTAGAAAATTGACATACAAGCACTCATTTGCACTTGCTCGTCGAGTCTGAACGCCGGTTGTCGGATCACCAATGACATCTTCGATTGGATGATCTCTCGTCCATTTGAGTGAATGAGGAGGATGAGGAAGACGAAGATCATCATGAGAATGATCCACGTACGAAGACGAAGGAAGACCCTCATAATATTCAAGAGGTCGAAGATGCAAATCAGGATTGTGGCGCATCGGTGGCATTTGAATATAGAAAGTAGGATCTTTTGAAGTCGACGTTTGAGGTGGATTTTGAGAAGTAGACGCTTGATTCGTTTGATTAACTGGAGTTTGAGAATTATTCGGATTTGTAGAGTTATCTGCAGGAGGAGAAGAATCACTTGGATTCGAAGAATCATTTGATGGTGAAGACGGAGACGAATCATCCGATGAGGGAGAATCATTTGAAGAAGATTCAGGAGGAGTAGAATTATCATTTGGAGGGTCAGAAGGAGGAAAATTATCATCAAAAGAAGAACTAGAAGATGAAGTCGAATTCTCAGAAGTGGTCGCCTCGGTTGTTTCACTTGAATCAGTGTCGGCTTGGTCATTTTGGGTAGACGGAGGAGATGGTAAGTCTTTGTAAAAATGTTCGAAGAGAATTTCCAAGTCGGACAGTGTTGGTTGAGCTTTAGGAATGAATTGAGTGGATTCAGAGTTAGTTGCGGAAGCGGTGGTACCATGGAGCTCGGGTTTTGAACAGAGGTGTTCAAAAGTCATTCACGAAAGCTCATCAAAGCGAACATTCACAGTCTCCGTGATCATCCTTGTGCGTCGATTGTAAACACGGAAGGCAACATTCTCGCGTCCATATCCAACGAAGTAGCCGGCATCTCCCTTGGGATCAAATTTGCTGAGTTGATCTCGATCGTTAAGAATATAGCAAATACAACCAAAAACGTGGAAAAAGTTAACATTAGGTTTCCGGTTGTTGATGATCTCATACGGTGTTTTGTCGAAACGTTTGTTGATTATTGATCGATTTTGTGTAAAACACGCCGTAGAAACAGCTTCGGCCCATAGAAATGGCGGAAGCTTAGAAAAAGCTAACATTGTGCGTGCGGCTTCAACAAGTGTACGATTTCTTCGTTCGACAACGCCGTTTTGTTGAGGTGTGCGGGTAGCCGAGAATTGGTGAGTAATTCCAACGGATTTGAGATATGAATCAAGAGTTGAATTCTTGAACTCGGTGCCATTATCTGTGCGAAGAATCCTAACGGGAAGTCTAAGATTGTTTTGAGTTTGTTTTAGGAAGTCGATGATTATTTGAGGTGTTTCGTCTTTGGTTCGAAGAAAGAACACCCAAGTGTAGCGAGAATAATCGTCAACAATCACTAAAATGTACTTCTTCCCGTTGATGGATTAAACTTTCATGGGCCCGCATAAGTCCATATGAAGAAGGTGAAGTGGACACTTGGTGTTCTGGAATGGTTTCGTCTTATGAGACGCCTTCTTCATTTTGCCCATGGCACACGACGGACAAAGATGATCTAGGTCATAAGTGTAATCGGGGAGACCTTCAACGAGTTTAAGGTGGGAAAAACGACGGTGCCAAAGCCACGAGTTTTGAAGTGTGGCTTTGGAAAGGAGACAAATACCCGGAGTTGAGCAAAGATCGTTAAGATTAATTGTGTATAGATTCTTGTCACGATCTCCAACGAGTATGTCGACACCATCTTCCGTTTGCACGCGACATGATTTCTTTCTGAACAGCACTTGAAGGTCGTTGTCGCAAAATTGACCGACACTAAATAAGTTATGACCTAAACCCTCGACATATGACACACGTTTGATGGTGACACCGTTATGAATAATGTCGCCATAGCCAAGAATTGCTGAAAACTGATCATTTCCAAAGCGATCCGTTCCGAGAAAGCGATCAACAAAATTATGAAGTTTTGTCTTATCACCCGTCATGTGTTTTGAGCATCCGGAATCTAAGTACCATACACAGACGGTGATATCCTGCAATCACAAACAGTTAGGTTCTCTTAGGTACCCACTTAAAAGTGGGTTCGCGATTGTTATTGCAAGCAGAATAAGATTTATTTACACTAGCACAAGAAAAATTTGAATTAAAACAGTTGCATGCACCATCATTACACATAGAATTCAAAGCCTGCGGATTCACAGGCGTAGGTACATATTTTGTCTTAAGTACAAACTTAGAATCCTTAAAATATGCATAAGTCTTAGAACTAGAGTTAACAGGAAATCTTTGAGAGGTATTCTTCTTAGATGCAGACAGTGGATGCTGACGGGCAGACGAAAATTTATGCGAATTATTAAAACGGCCCTGAGCATGCACAGACTTCCTATTTAACCCTGGAATTTGAGAAAATTCGTTAGTTCTAGTGGAATTAGATGGGGAAACCTTTGGTTTTGATGAATGTGCAAACCATCCATATTGATCATGAAATCTAGCAGGATCATCCTTAGACGTTGAACTAGCTGCCTTAAATCTAGATGCACTGGTGTACGGATTTAAGTGACTAGTGGAGATGGGTGTCTTAGGAGTGCTAGCATGAGAAGCCTTGACGGGTGGTTTGTTGATGGTTTCACATTCTTTGGGGTTGAAGTAGATTTCTTTGAAATCTTTGGGGTCTTTTTGGAATAAAGGGAACTTGGAGCAAACGTTGTTTTTGGTTCCTTGGGTTCAAATTTCTTTTCAAATTCTTTTTCAAACACTTGAGGTTTATTAATGAATGCGTCAAAGTCAAAATCATCCGTTTCTGGGGGATCTTGTCTTTTTGAAAAAGAGAATTCAAAATCATCCGTCTTCGGAGGATCTTGACGTTTGGAAAAAGAAAAGTCCATGCCATTTTGGGGTTTGACTGGTTCATTTTTAATTTGTGAAAAGGAAAATATTTGCGGGTTAACATCTTTTGGAACCGGAAACGTTCGCTTTAAGTTCATTGGGGGGTTCAAAGGGTTGGCCCTTTCAAAAACATCACGAGATTTAGATTTAAGTGATTCAATGCGACCTTCGATTTTTGCAAATTTATTGTCGAATGAATCAAGTAAATCACTATCTACACAAAATTTAAACTTGATAGGAGCTTTAGGAGCAGGAGGAGGAGAGGGAATAGGTTTTGATTTGGAGTCAAGTTTGGCTTTTAACAAGTCACTTTCCCTTTGTAGAATATCAATGGTTTGGAGAAGTTGTGTTTCACGTTTGACAAAAACAATCTTTTTGATTTCAAGCTCTTGTTTTAAATCACCAATTTTGTTTTCCAAAATACTTTGTGGAATATAAATTTGTGGAACATCATCACAAGATGAGGCATACAACAATTCCACATATTCCAACTTTTCAGTTTCTCTGTCCAAAACGTGTTTTCGGATTTTTTCTTCCAAATGAATGTTTAAAGAATCAGAATTTAATGAATACTGAATGTAATGATCTAATTTCCTCTTTGCCTCTTGTTCCCTTAGTTCCTCATCCGAAGTACGGAGATAATGCATAGTAAGGCCATATCTCATGTACTCGGCATCATAAAGTGATCGTACTTGGGTTTGTGCTGCTTCCAAATACTTTGGATTATCAAATCCCAACCCTTCCTCATCAAAAAATGATTTATATTGTTTAGCATTGTGCAAGAAAACAGTTTG
>JANDBE010027690.1:0-12494 GCA_024320915.1 Erigeron philadelphicus
ATTCGGTTTGGTTTTTCGGTTTTTTCGGTTCGGTTCGGTTTGGATCGGTTTCGGTTTTTGTTCCGTTTTTTTTATTAATTTTTTCTTTATTATGTTATAAATTTAATTTTCAGTTGTTAACAAAAAAAAAAAAACTATGATATAGAAGCTAACATATAAAGATTTTTTTTATTAACTAATTCTATTTTTTAGGTGTTAAAATTGATATAACTTTTTATAAAACGAATTGATTTTCTTGTACATTTTCATCTAAAACATACAATTTATATAGATTTGTACACTAAAAAAACAAAAATTATAAATATATTAACATATTTACAAATTATAAGTAATAAATATAAATGTAATATGATATAAATATAAAATAAATTAAAGTATAATTAGTTCGGTTCGGTTTTTGATCGGTTTTGGCATATGAAACCAAAACCTGAACCGATCCGTTCGGTTTTTAAAAAACAAAAACCAAACCAATGGATTTCGTTCGGTTTTCGGTTTTTTCGGTTCGGTTTTGTCAGATTTTTTCGGTTTTTGGTTTTCCGGTTTGGTTTTTTGCTCACCCCTAACAATGTCCACAACATGAATTTTTCTTGTTAAATAAGATATCAATACCATCTAATATACAAAAGTTCTGAATCTTTAAGTTACAAAAAGATCTTCGCACATGCATTTTTTCTATGTAAACATGAAACTTAGCTATATATAAAGATACGATGATATCCTAATTTAATTTTTAATTGAATAAATATATATTAGTTATAAATAATATACTTGTGTATTTGTGCCTCAAATTCGAATGCTTTTATTTGTTTTAATTTAAATTGACTATTCAATTTTTATGTATTATTAATTTATAAAGTAAAAGTTACATACCTTACAATTTAAGATCTCGTGACTTGTGGGTTATGTTACATTTTCTCTTTAGTCCAAATATGTATATTTAATCGATAACGTATACAAGTATATTTTAGAATATGAGTTAGAATGAAATCAATTTATAAAATCAAATGGTCAAGGACTTAATATGAGTTTTAGCTGAACTTAAAAGGGTTTTAACTAAATGGGGATACCTTGGATGATGTTAACATTATTTTGCTTGGATGATGTTGCTCTCACAAATCATAAAATTTATGGGGGGCTTTTTGACATGTGTTGAAAATGCTTTAAGTAGGTTTGTGAGAGCAACATCATCTAACAAAAATGATGTTAACATCATAAATCATTTTCCCATAATATTAATATTTTGTTATATTTTTCTTCCTCGCACACATTAAATATAATTGAATGATAATATCTTTGGTCAACAACAACTTATCATATAAGTGATTGGAACTCGTAGAAGTAAGTTAGGAACTTATAATATATCCCGAAAATCACAACAAGAATTCATGATGTTGTTGGCCCTCAACTTTCTGAATACTAACAAATTACTATACAAAATAGAAAACTACAGTAAGAGTAAAGTAGGAAAACTTTTCTAAACTTTTTTCTTTAAAGGACAAATTATTTTATTTCTAAACAACTTCAATAATAATGCACTTTTTCACGTCAACGACTAATTAGACTTTATCGAACTACTTTGCTCATTCCAAATTATAAAGTTTTACATTAAAAGATTGATACTAAATTTGGCGAGGTCACAAGAGATTCGAAAGCTTCCAAAAAGTCAAAATCGGTTCTAAAAACGTACGCGCAATCATATTTGAATTTACATAAATTATAAATAAATAAATAATATATTTTTATCTGCGTCAGCCATTTATATTTTTTTTTTTAAAAAAAAACAAATATTTTTAAAATAAAAATCCCCAAAACTATTTTCTGCTACAAAAATTCAACTTCCTCCTTCTCCTTCCACCTTCAATCAATTCTTAAAATCATCAATTAATTCAAACAAAAAGTAATAATATTCTCTATTTCTTGTATAATCTTTTTCTGCTATTTCATAAATTACATTATTTTCCCCCCTAATTTCTTGATTAATTCCCATAATCAATCCTTAATCCAGTTTTATGGGGTTTTGATCCTTAATTCCATTACCCCTTTTCAAGTTTTTCAAGATTTTCAAGATTTAATCTTTATAAAAAAATATTCATACCCTTTTTCAATTCAGCATTTTTCTTAACTTTGACCAACTCTTTGTTAAAAAAAACTTATTTTTTTTGACTAAAATGTATACCCTTATAAAATCTTGATATTTTTTTTAATAAAGTTTGTCAATTTAGTTTTTATAGATATATAATTTTGATATGAAATTATTAGTACGTGTAATTGAAGCCAAAAACTTGCCTATAATTGATCAAAATAATGGATCAATTGATTCATATGTTAAATTAAAAGTTGGAAATCAAAGACATAAAACAAAAGTTGTTAAAAAATGTTTGAATCCATCTTGGTGTGAAGAATTTAGTTTTAGAATTGAAGATTTAAATAAACAACTTATTGTTAGTTTATTAAATGAAGACAAGTTTTTTAATGATGATCTTATTGGTAGTGTTAAAATCCCTATTTCGACAGTTTTCGATACTGTTGATAAATCTTTAGGTACTTCTTGGTATTCGTTGCAGCCGAAAAAGAAATCAAAGATTAAAGATTGTGGTTAGTTTTTCAAAATCTTTACTTTTTTCCATTTTTAGATTTTGTATATGTGATCATTCTTACCCTCGAGTAAATGTATGACTGTGTAACATCTCACGTCCCCATACCCCGTCACCAGCGTGATTAGTATCGTTATTATTATTGTATATATGATCGTTGTTTGTATATAGTTGTATATTGCTTATTTTGAACATATTGTAAGTTTAAAAATTGTTGCTTTTTTGCTTTTACGTATTGTTTATATGACTAGTTTTTGTATGAATTGTCCATTTTACATCTTGCGAGTTGCGTACTTTCTCATTGTTACAATTACAATGTGCTTTGAGGGCGGTTGGAATTGCTTATTTTGAACTTCTTATTTGATTATGAGGTTGACCTAAACAATTTTGGATAATCGTTTATTGCAAACTGCTTATATGATTATATGAGGTTTAAATAGTCTTTTTTTGATATGACAATGTGTTTATGTTACTAGGTGAAGTTCTTCTGACAATAAGTTTTGCGCAAAATAACCCTCAATCGGATGTACAATCTCAAATTGAAAATGGGTCAATGTCGCCAGCGAGATCCTCGACTAGTTCAAGAATGTCGTCTCCGATGAGGTCAGAGGAACTTCTAGCTCCAATAAAGGAGGAAAAAACTAGTAAAGAAAAAATTTCAAGTCTACTTTCACATATATTTAATAGAGGTAATGAGTTATTACCGCCTGCTGCAAGTAATAAAATCACTGAGATACCAGAGGCAACTGAAACCGATGATTCAGAGGTATCTGAGGACAAAAGCGAAGAACAGCAGCCGTCGTCATCTCTAAATTTTACAGAACTTTTGAAAAAATTGGAGGAGAAAGATGAAGGTGGTGAGATGCCTGCAAATTTGCCTGGAGGGATAGTGTTGGATCAGATTTATACAGTTTCAACATCTGAGTTGAACTCATTTATCTTTTCATCTGATTCAAATTATCTGAGTCTGTTAGCAGAGGTTCAGAAAAATTCAGAGTTGCAAGTGGGACCATGGAAATTCGACACTGAAAGTGGGAGTTTAAAAAGAGTGTTTACATATGTTAAAGCACCATCTAGGCTAATTAAGGCTTTAAAAGCAATTGAAGAGCAAACATATCTAAAAGCTGATGGAAAATCGTTTGCAGTTTTAGCAAGTGTAAACACGCCAGATGCTCCATATGCAAGTAATTACAGGGTTGAAATTCAAACCTCCATATCACCTGGCCCTGAGTTACCAACAGGAGAAGAATCTTCCCATATGGTGGTTTCGTGGCGAATGAATTTTTTGCATAACACAATGATGAAGGGTATGATAGAAGGTGGGGCCCGCCAAGGTGTGAGGGAAAGCTTTGAGCAAGTAGCAGGTTTATTAGCTGAAAAGTTTAAGGTGGTTGATCTTAAAGATATTGGTTCAGAAAAAGATAAGGCATTGGCTTCTTTACAAGTGGAAAAACAGTCAGATTGGAAGCTCGGGTTTCAGTATTTTGCTAATTTCACTGTGATTTCTACCTTTTTTATGGGATTGTATGTGATAGTGCACCTCTTTCTGGCCATGCCTAGCACTGTTCAGGGGCTTGAATTTGGTGGGCTGGATTTGCCAGATTCGATTGGAGAAGTTGTTGTCTGTGGGGTGTTGGTTCTTCAAGGGGAAAGGGTTTTGAATCTGATATCACGGTTTATGCAAGCCCGGGGGCAAAAAGGTATGGAACGTTCATTAATAGTTTATAAGGTAACCGTTTTATGTATTCGATGACTTATAACTTTGCATCTTATAGGTGGTGGTGATCATGGAATAAAAGCAACGGGAGATGGATGGTTGCTAACTGTTGCATTGGTTGAGGGAAGAAATTTACCAACCATTGATTCCACTGGGCTAGCTGATCCATATGTGGTTTTTACCTGCAATGGAAAAACGAGAACAAGCTCAATTAAGTTCCAAAAGTCTGATCCTCGATGGAATGGTGAGTTTTATCTGTTCTTATATTTTGGGTTGTTTAAAATGTGTGTAAGTGAATGTGTTGGTAAATAATGATGAATTACAGAAATCTTTGAATTTGACGCTATGGATGACCCGCCATCTACATTGGATGTTGAAGTGTATAATTTTGATGGACCGTTTGATGAAGCTGTATGTTTGGGTAGTACGCAAATTAATTTTGTAAAAAGTAATATAACTGATTTAGGTGATGTGTGGATTCCACTACAAGGGAAGTTAGCTCAAGCGTGTCAATCTAAATTGCATTTAAGGATATTTCTGAATAATACAAGAGGTAGCAATATTGTTAAAGAATATTTGACCAAGATGGAAAAGGAGGTGGGAAAGAAGGTAATATTCATTTAGATCCCAGTTTCTGACCTCTTACTTATAGTTCCATTTGTTAACTATTGTAATCCACGTTTTTCTATGTAGATAAAACTACGTTCTCCCCAAACAAATTCAGCATTTCAGAAGCTCTTTAAGCTTCCACCTGAGGAATTTCTAATTAATGACTTTACTTGTCATTTGAAGCGCAAAATGCCCCTCCAGGTACATTCGCTATTCTAGTGAATGTCTTGTTTTCTTTAGTCTTTAACTAAGATGGAAAATAAATTAGTACTTGTAGTTCAGGCCCATTTTACTTAAGGATGGGTCACTTGGGGTTATGTTTTATCCTTGTGTAGTCAAATGGGTAAAATATAAAACAAAATTAGCTAAAACGTTAAAAACCCAGATGGGCAGAGCAGTCAAACGGTTTGAAAGGCACATAAAGTATAGTCCAACCTGGTAAAGCGTTATATTCAGAAACCTAGAGAATGAATATAATTTCTGTAGTCATATTTGATACTTATCACTTATGAAGGTTAAAAAGTTCGGGAAATAAGTGTTTCGGATCAACCCAACTTGTTTCAACCTATGCAAAAATTTCCCATATGGACCTGGACCCACTGTGACTCGTAATCCAACCTGCCCATTTTGCCATCAATCTAGCATACTCTGTTTTGGTTGATTCCCTAAAGTTATGTTCGTTTGCAGGGTCGTTTGTTCCTGTCAGCAAGAATAATAGGGTTTCATGGAGATATATTTGGACACAAAACAAATTTCTTTTTTCTGTGGGAGGATATAGAAGATATTCAAGTGGTTCCTCCTACCCTGTCATCAATGGGCAGTCCAATTGTGGTCATAACATTACATCCGGGCAGAGGTTTGGATGCAAAGCACGGGGCAAAGACTCAAGATGCAGAAGGCAGGCTCAAGTTTCATTTTCAGTCATTTGTGTCTTTCAGCGTTGCACACAGGTAACTTCAGGATGATTTTTCTTTCTAATTATCTTTAAAACTCCATTTCACTTTCTTTCAAGCATTCAAATATATTGTTCAACAGCTGGTAATGACACACGATAACTTGTTTAAATCATCACATGTCATCAAAGTGCCAAAAAGTTACCAACTAACGTGAAAGTATCATTATAATCCGTGAATCACCATCGTATTTGTAATTGCTATTTATGTTAATTTCTTCTACTAGGGTTGGTGCTTCTAAAAATGAATTAGCCCATTTGATTGTATGACCCTGTAGCCATTTCAGTGGCATTAACTCTGTGGACTGTATGAGCCTATAGCTCATCTGTGTCAGACCATGCACCACATGCTGCTGGTTATAAGAAGTGTCATTATATGAGAAATCTTACACCAAACAAAATTTAATTATGTGCACACTAGAGGTAGGTGCTATAAGGAAATTTCTAATGTAATTTTGAAGACCTACTCCTTGATTAGATCAAAGGGCTGATAGGTAGATCCGTAGATACCTTACATGTTGACTATGCAAACCCTAGAACAATTCTGTAATTCAGTATCTATCTCTGTTATAAGTTCCGTAGATACCCTGGATGGAACTATTGAAGTGCAGTTAAAGTGTTAAAGTGGATTGTGCGTGAAAAATTATAGCATTTTATGTCTCGGACGTGCATAACTGTGTTAATGGTTTGTGGATTCCATTTGGGCATAATAAATCTGTCTAGGGGCAGACAAAAATGTTAGGTGATCGTTTTACAAGATGAATACATGAAACTATGAAAGTGCTGTCATGATATATTCCAACTCTATTAGAGGGGTTTCTATTGCACTTGCGTTTTGCTTTGGGAGTTTGGGATGTAAGTTCTGTGACTAGTGAGTAGTGGCCTTCCTGTTTAGTTGCATGGAGGGTCATACTGAAACTCCAAAGAGTGTGATAAATAGCTAAAACTGTGTAATGCTGTAAACCAGGACAATCATGGCTCTGTGGAGGGCTAGATCTTTAAGTCCTGAACAGAAAGCCGAAATAGCTGAAGAAGAATCTGATGACAAAAGCTTACAGATGCTTGAAGAAGAATCATCATCCATCGTAAGTGATGACGACAATGAAAACAGAAGTCTCCAAAGTGAAGAAAGTGGAGCCTTTTTAGGCCTTGGGGATGTCACCATGTCTATTGTTTACTGCTCTGTTCTTTCCGTTCCTGTGAGTCTCAACCCTCATAAATACATATTACTGTTAATATTTTACATGCATATATTCGGGAAATATATCACTTGCTGATGTCGATTAGTATTTGATTTCAGTCAAATTTTGTGATGGAGCTGTTTAGTGGAAGCGAGCTGGAGCGAAGAGCAATGGATAGGGCTCATTGCGTCAATTATTCAACAAGCCCATGGGAGTTGGAGAAGCCAGATGTATATCAGAGACAAACTTATTACAAGTTTGATGTGAGTGTTTCTCGCTATGGAGGAGAGGTCACTACAAGTCAGCAAAAATCCCGTCTTCCTGATCGAAGTGGTTGGCTCGTAGAAGAAGTAACAACGCTGCATGGTGTCCCCCTTGGCGACTATTTCACTGTATGCATGTATTTTATATTTAATATGAATCTGAATATGGTGTGTTTTTGATTAAAATTTGACTGTTCTGACATAATTATTGCAGCTTCATACAAAGTTTCAAATAGAGGACCAAGGGTCCAGATCCATAGTGTGTAAAATTGTAGTGCATTTTGGAATTGCATGGTTGAAAAGCACCAAACACAAGAAAAAGATCACGAAAAACATACATGCAAATCTGCAAGAACGGATGACAATCATGTTTAGTACAATCGAGAAAGAATATGTAGCAGGAAAACAACAGATGCAAACTTAAAATACAGAGAGGCTACGACATCTACCAAGAAGCATTTTCGACTACACCAGAGACTTGAATGACATCCACCAAAAAGCATATTCGACTACACCAGAGACTTGAATTGACTCTCGGGTAATGCAACAGGTGACCCAAGACATCAAGGGGCGGGATGAAAGTATCATTTTGTAAGTGAATTTTCTAGCATATCTTGGCTTTTTTTACCTAGGATATTATAGCCTTCTTTGTACAGTCATTTATGGTAATAACGCTTTTTGAAAGCAATAGGTAGTTGTGTACAAGTGTAGGAAGTAGCCTAGACTCGAATCATTCATATGTACGGACTATAGACATTTTTCACATTAATATACTACAACAGCAACAGATAGTTACTTCAGATATAAACACGAAGGTGCATCTTGTTGCGACATCAAGGACTGCCACTTTTCCATGGGATAGTTTCTAGCTGGTGTTGACAGTCTGCGGGACATCCTTTCACTCTCGACACTCAATGTCTCATTTAATATTTTGGCTTCAGTCCATTTTTGTTATACATCACTTCATTCTATTCTGTTCCTTTCTCCCATTATATTGACCATTTATTTCATTGTGTGAACTTCATTTTTAGCTTTAGTTTGTGAACTTTCTTGCGAATTTCATTCAATTGGCAGTTTGGCACTGCCGCCGCTAATGCCCATATGTGTGATGTATCTTTACCAAATATGGCCTTGGACCCGATCCTCAGTCCAAGCATGTTGTGATATTGTGGTTAGGGAATTTTATAGGCGTCTGTCTTTACGAGTGGGATTGTGGGTTCAAAAATGGTATTGGGGATCAAGTAGTTTATTACAAATGTTGTACAATGCCCGAGACAATTATACAAAATGTATATTGTAAAAACAATGATTGTACTATAAGTCTATAAATATGCACTTTTTACACCAACTATAAGTTTCACCATGTGAAACATTTATTTTTGTTTTTATAATAAAGGTTAGCATAATCATGCATGGCATATAATTATAGTTGATGAAATTCAACTAGCAAAACAACATAGAAAAAGGCTACAATAACTTAGACAAACAAATAGATAAAACCCTCGTAGGAATAATAAAGTTACAGTTATAGAGGTCATGCTTCTTTGGCTGTCTGGTGTACCAAAGGCCATCTTGCATGACATTAGTCCAGATTATTTTATGTAAGCTATTATTTGTAATTGTTTGGCGCCTTGCCAGTTGCCAAAGTATTAATAAGATTCTGCTATACTAAAATAACATAACATGAGCAATAAATTAACCACCATGACCTGGTAGTCTAGCATCTAATGTTCTCACAAGAGATCTCATATTTGAAATCCTAAGGGCTAGGAAAAGCGATCGAAAGTATTCATATTTCATGGTATACATTGGTTAAGTCGCATACTTCTTGAGTTAAAACTCATCCTTCCCTGGTAACTGAACAGGAAAAGATCATCCAATTAACAGTTAGTACAGTAAATTATACTAGAATCACGTATTATCAATATACTAACATTGATGATAGCTACAAAATTGTCCCATTTTTAAAACTAAATATAGTTAACTTAAGACATTTTAAAATCAAAGATAATAGTAATGTCTTTAAAGGAGACCAAACATTGAAAGTTAGAGTAAAAGGAATCGTTCACCCTTGCATACATAATACAATAATAACACTTCACCGTTGCAGACTTGCGGCATAAATCAAAACCAAAGATGCAACATCATCTGATCCAACAAGTCTTCACCCTACTTTCCATACCAAAGCTTCACGAATCCCCATTAGGACCACATTCAGTGCCTCCTTTGCTTTGCACGTTTTAATGAGCTTTTACCTTTGAACTTCCATTTATCAACCCCGCCGGGCTGGTTTTTCTGTTCAATCTCTTGAACCTTGCGCTTCCTGTAAAATAAAATAACATTTATAACATGCTATATTTTTCTCTTCCTCGACCCTATATATATATATATATATTATATATATCAAACAAAAATCTCACCTGTAAACCTTGAGTGACTGATCAGATAGTAATTCATCAGCAAGAGTTGCCTTCCTTTCTCTCTTTGTAAGTCTACTAGTAAAATATTCTGATACTGGCTCCACAACCGTCCCAACCTGAATTTCAAATATAAGTCCAAATCTGCCATGAGATCGGTATTTTGCTAATGATGGACCGAAAGACCAAGACCTACCTGGAAATATATTGGAAATGAGTTTGATTTGGAGTCACCCTTCTTGTAGTGTCTCTTCGGATCAATCACATTCCGTAGCTATAAACAAAAACAATGTTATAAACTGAGATCATTTAGGATGAAAGAAACAATGTAACTGCCATTATAGAGTATTAAAAACGTAAAACAAACATATATGTATTTGTCACAAAGAAATCAATGATATAGCTTCAAAAGAATGCAAATGCCATTGTTTTATTCACTAGGGGTATGTTTGGCAAAAGTAGTTGTAGTTGGATGGAGCTGTAACAGGGGGATGTAGTTAGGGCTGTAATCAGGGGATGAAGTTGAAGCTGGGGCTCTTTTAAAAATTGTATTTTTAATAGCTTTCATTATAGGAGCTTTTAGCGGCTGAGTTTTTATAAAGCTACATCCAATCAAAGCTTTTTATTTAGCAGGAACTTTCTTTTAAGCCCATGGCTTGAAGCTCCAAAAAACATCGCCAAATACACCGCCCGAAATTCAGAATGAGCGGCCAATACGTCAAAAAGAGGTATGGTTTTTGGTCAAACAGCCAAAAATGCGAACTCGCAAGTCCTTGAACTAAACTAATATATATTTTGCAAGTTATGACTGAAGTTATGGAAATATTTTATAAGAACCAAAAGAATTTAGAAATGACAACACCTTTAGCAGAGTGAGATCCTTCTTTAACTCAGGTGTGAGTGTAGGAGCAGGCATATCAAACCTACAAACATTTCAAACGTGTTCAAGTCAACTTCAGAAATTTAGATATAAGATCGTGTATGAAGTACACCACTTAGAATGTGAGCATACCAATTCTTTCCCTTTGTATCTTTGACTTCCTTCTTCAGTAACTTGTTCAACTTTTTGGGGTCATTGGGTGGAACAAACAGCCCATCAATGAGCTCTGATTTGGGCTTATATAAAGTTTGAAACTTGTCATTCGACTCACTTTTTGTACTAGACGAAAAAGAGGGCAGTTGTGGTTCCCATGACAGACCGATAGATAACTTATGTCCGGGCATTCTGTTCCCATTAGAAAAGCCAAAACAATAAGCCAATGTTTTCAATATAAAATGGAAAGAGACGATGCAGCACAGATGCAAAGTGAAAGCGAAAAACACGTAAATTATAGCTATTCTACTTTTCAGGAGCTAAATAAGCAACTGACATAACCAAAGGCGATAGATGAGCATTCATATAACTGGGCAGTCTACTTTTATAGATGGCAATTAGAAACACGACATGTGTCCATTAATGTGTGTTAATTACTATAACCTATATTGCTATGCAAAATGGACTTACAATACAGAAGCAATCAAACAAGAGGAAAACATACTTACATACTTCAACACTTCACCTGATCGACCTAGTCTATGGGCAGGAATGAAGAATTCTTATTGTGTATACAGTATCAAGTAGGACATAAATAGAACCCAAGCTACAAAAGTATAGAAAACAACACCCTAACTATATTGGGCCGGGCCACATAAAAACCCAAATTATAATTATAATATGTGTGTCCGTACCCTGGAAGGTGTTCATCCAACCCCCAACCAATGACAAATCCTCAGTGTAAGTATTTGTCAAGATCACCCATAAGTTGGCCAAGTGAAAAGTTTTAGGGGAGGATAACTCGCACAGTTAAAGAGATCCAAAGGTCAAATCCTATTATGTGCAAACAATTTCAGGTAATAACATGAGTCTCTGTAGGGTAAACTTTTGTTAGGCCAAGTTGGTGTGACGATGGGCTTGGCCCCTTTGGATTAGTGGCCTACTGGCCTGTATATGAAACCACTAATTAATAAAAAGTTTTTGTGAAGAGCTTCAGGGACAACGCCATTAATCCGAAGTGTTCTATCCCTTTGAAATTCCGCTTCAGGGCATACTTGCAAGACAAAGTGTTCGTTACGGTCAATATTATTTGAACCATCAGCAAACACTAAAAACGAACATGCCAGCCAACGTTTCACACTATAATATCCAACACAAATACCAATCAAGCGCACGCCTACTTGCACGTGACACACTAAAGACTTTCTTTTTATCAAAGCAAATGTAACAGTAGAATATTTGTTCATTAACTCTAAAACTTTTACCATTACATAACTCGACTTGGACTATCGCATAGAAATCCATATGAATAAGACTGTTGTTAAACGGGGATCGTAAAGTTCTGAACTTGATCAATAATTCTGTTTATGCTAATGTTAATTTAGTTAAGTTCTTCTTTTCTTTTTCTTTTTTTTTAATAGAAACTCGACCCAATTCGCTAATTTCGCATACCACAACAAACTTGGACATACTAAGAATAGGATAAGGATTCGCAACCGAAAAAAAAAAAAAAACTGGGCAGTGTCGTGTTACTACCTGAAATTGTTTGCATCTAATAGAATTTGAACTTTGGATCTCTTTCGATGTGCGAGTCATCCTCCCCTAGAACTTTTTACCAAGCCAACTCATGGATGTTAATCTTGACAAATAAATATACCGAGGATTTGTCATTGGTTGGGGGTTGGATGAACACCGTCCAGGGTATGGACATACCACATATTATAATTT
>JANDBE010027961.1:0-12478 GCA_024320915.1 Erigeron philadelphicus
TAAAAAGCTTCTTATCAAGTGCCTATAGGGCACTAGTTAGAAAAATCCTATATAAAATAATCGATTGTGTTTTGGTATATATATAAAGATTAAGTTAAAATTAAGATTAAATTAAGATAAGATTATAAGATTAAGATTAATATGACAATGGCATCCATTGGGGTCTAAATAGAGTATGTGGTTATCGTTTTTGACTAAGGCTAAAGTTATGTGGTATTTTAGTTGCATATATCGATTAAGCCACATACATAGTCCCATACAATTCTTATAGTTGTGTATGTATTTGGTTTAGTATAAGTGGACCATCAAAGTGTCATCCGTTGGGGTCAGATTAGAGAGTATATTTTATTTTTAATCATTTTAGCTTCTAATAACCCCTGATTATAAAAAGAAAATTCTCTCAAGTTAACTTTAGTCATGTTAATGTTCGGAAAAAAAACTTTAGTCATGTTAGGTTAATCTTGGTATTCGGATGAAAATTAAGGGTCAAAATCCAAAGATGATATTTGAATTCATAGCCATTGGTTTTCATTAAAGGGTCAAAATCTCCCCAACTTAACTCAAGTTAAAAATTTAACTTCAGAAAATTTCACCTTAATTATATCGTACTTTTATTATATATCATGGAAGTCAAACCACCTTTAAACAACATACTTCCACTCAGACAAGAAGAAACACATAATTTTATCAAAACTCAAGATAAATCCAACTTCAAAAGACTCAAAAAGTAACGCAAGTCATCTGGATATCAACGATATGATTGTATTTATTTAGGCGACCAACTTCACTAACAACCACAACCAACTTCATCTGGATATTAATAGTGTTCTGTTTTTCAAAGGGTTACTTTTATCTTTTTTAAGCTTTTTATGTAGGATACCCCATATTTTTTTAGCTCAAACCACAAAACCCGCTTCACATTATCATACAATATAATAACTTAAAGTACGTTTGGTGAGATACGCCTATAAAAAAGTGGTGTAGTGTTGTATGAATCATCACCCATCGATGTTCTCTTCCATTTCTTTGTGTTCTTACGCAATTTCAGAGTTTTAATTAATATTTGAATCATCGTTTTTGATTAATTTACCATAGAGTACAAAATGATACTACAGAGTAGAGACTATACAAGTGAGTTTGGTAGTTTTATTAAAGGATGAAGATTCCCTTTATAACTTCAGGGGTAAAGTTTAAAATCTTAAGTCTTAACCCTTGAATTAAAATCAAGGGTCAAAATTCAAAGATAATCTTTGAATCTTGACTTTTGATTTCAATCCAAAGGTCAGGATGCTTTCAACTTTACTCCTAAATAACTTTCGGGAATCCCCTTATCCCCATCCTTTATTAAACTATCTATACTCTCTTATAATGAATAGCCCATTCTTAAAAAAAGAGTTGCAAAATTACCTAAATACCCTTCATTTGTCCGACAACTTAATTTGCCTTAATTTTATTTTTTTTGAACGTTACTTAATTTGCCTTTCATACTCCCAATAATAAAAAACATTTAATGATATACACTTAACTTTAATCAAGATTTCAAAGTAAATAAAAATAAACCAAATCCCTTTCTTTTTTCTACTCAATGAGATATTTATTCTCTAAAACTCATTTCTCACATGAATTCGAAATCGGTACATTTTTTTCTACTCAACGACATGTTTTTTTCTAGGCATGTGTTTATATTTCATAAGTTTAATGATTTTCAATAATTTCGTATATCATATAACATCATCTTATATTCCACATCTTAGGCTATGATATTCATCGTAGTATCTTGTTTAATTGACTGTCCACTTATATTGTGTTTCGTAAAGATGAGACATATCCGCCGCAACACGCAGGTACCATGCTAGTATGGTACTAATATCATCTCCTTTTCCGCATAAACAATGGGCTAGTTGAAGGGTATTTTGAACGACTTCTTTTACTTTCCTTTGATTTTGATTTTTTTTTCTTTTTATTATTTGAAATGATTATTTTTTAATCTAAGTTGATTATGGTTGTCAACTTGTCATGATCTAAATATATTGAATGGTTTGTTACATTCGTTTCTACATAGAAAAAACACATTTACAAAAAAAAAATACTTCCAACCGAGTTAAACCATTAATTATAGCAAACTCCAACAATATATTTTAAAGAAAAGAAGAAAAATAAAATGATACTACAGACTATACAAGTGATTCATTCATGAACATGAGTATAATAGTTTTATTAATTTATATGATATTAATATCATCTCTTTATCCGCATAAACAATGGACTAGTTGAAGGGTATTTTGAGCAGCTTTTTTTACTCCTTTGGTTTTAATTATTTGAAATAATTTTTTTTTTAATCTCAGTTGATTATGGTTGTCATGATCTAGATATATTGAATGGTCTCATACATCGCTTGTACATAGAAAGAACACACTTATAAAACAAAACTTCCAACCGAGTTAACCCGTTAATTATTAGCAAACTCCAACAATATATTTTAAAGAAAAGAGGGGAAAAAAAAAGCTGCTAAATTACTGGTACCTGTTGTGTTGCATATAACCTTTGCGATTTAATTATGAATGCCATATACATCTAAGCTATTTGGTTTACGGCTAGGGCAATAGTATATGATACAATAATACTGTATTACCTCTGAGTCAATCACAAACAGTGTCCAATATGAGTCAAACATTATATGACAATCGACAAATGATTAAGCAATGCAATGTCTTGTTTCACAGTTTTTTTATTTTATTTTACCGATATATGATGTCTCTTTTATGTAATTATGTTTTATTAAAAGTTATACTTGTATATTTATCTGGCAACATATGCAATTTGATGCACCGAATGGTTCAAAGAAAATTGCAACTTGCACTAAGTGTTACATTAATAAGGTGTTAAAGAAATAAAAGCAACATAATTTTACTTTTAAAATTTAACATTTGGAAATAAAATGTTTATGCAGTTTTTTTCATTATATAATACACTTTGTATGCTCCTTTGACTTATTAGCCCTGATATCTGACCATAAGACTTTAGGCTCCGTAAATACAAGTCATGTTTGTCAATGAGTTTGGTGACTCATCGGTAAAGTCACCTTAAAAGATCATTAGGGTTCAAGTCTGACTTCTCACATTTGTAAGGTATATTAATTTAAGAATAGAAATAGATTAAATTGTCGTTTTAAAAACAATTGCTAATCACGATCAAATGAAACAAGACTCTAGAAAACTTCATAATAGACTAAAAACTGTTTATACAAAGGGATTACTAACAATAAAAATGAAGAAATTTCTTCCGCGTGCTAGCAAGTGGCAACCCAACATGACATCTATTGACCATAAATTTTGTTTCTGCCCGCAGTTTTACGTATAACACAACTGTTCATTTAAATGTCAGATACAATTTCTTTTCATTTTCCTGGTGACTTACATTGATGCTTTTATTAGTATTGCTCTATTATTGAAAAATCAATCATGCAGAGTTTGAATAAGTTTAGATTCAACTGACTAGCAATGTAAGTATCTCATATATTTTCTTTTTAATATGCAACTAAGTACCAATTTTTAACAGACAAGTGAAACAGGACATGCATAAAAGGCAACCCAGGTATTTAAATGATTCCTTCACCGCCACGACCTCCATGATATTGCATAGACAGCAAGAACATCACCAGATGGTTTACAAAACATGTAACTACTATGTTCTGCGATTCACTAGATTAAGGAAAATTATCTTACCACCCTTGACAGGGTAAGTGTGCAATTCCACATACATATATTTAGTTCTCTATATCAGCTTCATATTGGGTCAAGGTTTGATCATAATTAGACAACAAAAAATCACAAATCTTCAAAAGCTCGTCAGCAAGAGGAGGAATGCCGGGATTTCTTCGATCGTTATATTTATGAGCATTGAATGTAATTTGCCACATATCATGCCTGAACGCATCTCTGCTTTTATACTCAAACCTTCTAATCTTTTCCCTCATTGTTGCCAGGTCCATTGGCCATTTTATGATCTTCAGGTAGTCTGGAGCTTCTTTTCTGGTCACGGGTTTCAAGAAAAGATATGATACCTCATTTGTCTTCAAAGTATCAATTATCTTCTCGAAAATATTTGCCAAACCAACCTGTTGTCAAGCAAAAGATTACACCCATGTTATAATTACACCGACTTATGTATAAATAGGTCGAATGGGGACGATTTTACGTAGAAGGTTTTAAACGGGTAAAAATAACTACCTTAATAGGAAAAGGGTCGAAGGTCCATGGTGTAACACTGTAACTTGAATGCATATAAGCCACTGATAGTACTTATAGATGACACGTAATATACCAATTTTGTAATCACATTAGACACATCAACTAATAATAGAACCACACTAAACAACTCATTTACTTCCCATTTGATTCACATGAAAGATAGTTGCAAAAAAGTCAAGTTTAATCGTTCAGGCAGTAGTTAACTCATTCAATTCCAGTTTCACCCAATAGATGCCTTTCATGCAAATATTAGACTATACTTGTCCCAAGAAATTTGCAGCAGAGTAACATCCCATCAAAACCACAAACCCTTTTCTACGAATCTATGCTCAAAAATGACAGAATTCAGTCACATGCCATATTTTTCCGGGTTGGTTAGTTCCCCTGCTTTGTCATCATCCGAAAGTTACTTTTGACAAGTAGTTGATTCTTTAGCTAGAGGTGACAATTCCGATTTATTACGCTTAAGTGGTGAAATTGGGTTCTGTTTTATTTCAATACGACATATGGGTCAACGAGAAAAGATAGCTAGAACTTAAACCATTCAAACAAGGTGAAAGTCTTTGTTTTTTGGTAAAGGGCTACCCCGGTAAATCTTATTCCAACAAGGTGAAAATCTCTAAAAGTCTATATATATATATATAATACAGAGAATTTCCAAGATTATATTTCTAAGTTCATAACTTAGTAGGTGCTGTAGATATATATAAAATGGAAATTATGAGATTACGTGTAAACTAACACAGGTATAGCCATAATGCAATTAGTACCAAAATGACATGTATTCACCCATTAATCAACCCATCAATCTTACCACATCTAAATTAAAGTCATATAAACCACTATTATTTGAAACAAAAGGACCAGTTCAAAATAGAATAATTTGCAAGTAAAACAGGAAACATATTTCAGTGAATTACCTCTCCCCCTCTGCGACGCTTCACTGCCGGGGTGTAGTCGCCACTTAACCTCCCGCCATAATCTTGAACTGGTCTCCTCTTTGCAGACCACTCTCTTTCTAGGGCCTGCCTGTCATTTCTTCTAGGGTGAGGATCCTCATAATAGTCATCTGTCATCTCAAAAGTTCTATCATTCTTTTTCTTCTTTCTTTCTCGTTGGCGACTTTCTTCTTCCAGCTCTCTTTTTATATCCTCTTCAAAGCATCTAATTTTTCGTTCCTGCTCTTCTAACTTTTTCGCTTGCTGCTCCTCAAATAACAACCGGGCCTGTTCTTCTCTTTGTCTTTCCATTCTCAATGATTGTTCTTCTTCCCAATACCGATCACTGTCTTTAGCTCTATTGGCCCAACCTCTTTCCATAAAATGATCACTTTCATTGTCTCTATGCTTTTGAAAACCCAATAATTCGGTCATTATTTTTGTCTTTCTAGGCTCGACTCCTGGGATTAATTCTTGACTGACATGGTTAAGGTCAACGACTTCCTTGGGTCGTCTAATAACAATTGTTTTTCTTGTCAGATTTTGGTTGCTATTACTCTCAACAGATGGTCGAATCATGAGGGAGGGGAGTTTATGTGATTCAACTTGCACATTGTCAGTTTTCATCTTGTTGGAGAAATTAATTTTAATTGATGATCTATTGATAGTTTCAGTATCTGAAGTTACAGGTCTATCAGAAACCTGTGAGATAGCCTTTTCGGGAGCCACATTACTATTTGCAGGCCCACACTTTATTTTTAGAACTTTGGCTTTCAAAGAGTTCCTCTCATTGTCAGGGGATCTTATTACTACGGCTAGCTTTGTCCCCTTCTGTATTAGCTCTTTTACAGTATCTTTCTGTTGAGGTTTAGGAACAGAATCTGTATTGGTAGATTTAGTTGGCCCTTTTTCAGGATCTACAACTTCAATTTGGATGTTGGAGTTTTCTCTATACTTGGGACAGTGTTTATTAGTCTTCATGTGACCATACTGAAAAAATACATGATAAAAACAAGATCACCAAAAGTATAAAGCAGATAAACCGTTTTCTACAAAATGAAAAAATTATTACATGCCAGACTCTAGTTTTTGATGGTGCATCACACTCACTTTAGTCTACAGTGATCTTCCAATTTGATGGACATAAAGTTTGGCATTCCTACAAGGCTACAACGTATATATTCATTCTCTTACATGACAGATAAGCAATCTGCTAATTTGAGAAAAGGAATTTGTCAAATTCGTTTGTTTTACCTCTATTGGGTCAAATGGTAAAGTATCAGAAATACCTTAAAAGGAAGCAGCTCATCTGGGTTAAAAAGGCATATTAAATGTATCTTAGTGCTTAAACCTGTTGGACTATTTTATTAAGAAAGATTATTATTGGACATCTACAATCATATTTCGCTCACCAAACCCTTTGCTACCCACACCAAAAAGGAAAACTCCCCGTTTTAACCTATTTCTTGAAGCCAATTTTGCCACCTTTAGTTAGCCTTGATCATAGTTAAATGTCAAATCGGGATAGATGATCATACATTTGTCAATTCGAATACTGACCCCATATTTAACCAAGAAAGAAAAGCTTAGTGCATATAGAACATACCTGCCCACAAGCTCCACATGTGAAATTCTCTCTTGTATTCCTTTTTGTATTTCCAACCTGAAATCAAACAGAAGTATAGAAGAGCATAGAGAAAACCAACCACTGTTTCATTTCTTGTGACATTAGAAAAAAACAAATCACTCACCTTTATAATATTCATTCCATCATTCAAAATTCTAAGTTTCTTATTAAGTAAACCAACTTGTTCAAAATCATCCTTCTTTTCGGTTTTCATCTTTCCAGGAATGTCACTTCTGAATGGAGATAATTCACCCTGCCACCACATATAGTTACATCACTTTAATCTCATGTAAGGTATTATATGAGAAAGTAGTTATTTACCGACGCCAAATAAAAGAATGAATCAAAATCTAGTTTTGGCTAAAAATATTTATGCATCATTCCCTACACATAATTACATAAGCAAATTTACATGTAAAGCTCAAACGAGAAGAGAGATACATCTTTTAATGATTTGACTGCACTCTCATTAATTGTAAATGGTCCATCAGATCGAGTGATATCAGACATTGGCTTCACAGCTGTGTTGATTCCCTTCAACCTCTCTATGTTTTTGGAGTTACAAACCAATCCCATATCTCCTCCTGCTTTCACCAAATGCCAACCATTTTGTCAATAACATAACAAAAACAAAGGGTTGACTTCTAAGTTAAAACCTAGCACTTCCCATTCAGGGAAATTAGTCATACTATATATAGTAATATTTGTCACATTCTTGCCTTAAAAAAAAGAATCTGTCATATTGTCAAGAAACCTTTTGTACTTGTAAACACTTGTCAAGTTTAATGCGGCTATCAACTTTAGAGAGTTGTGAAGGCTATCAACTTTAGAGAGTTCTAGAAAAGATAAAGCTAAATCCAATTTGAAGTTTCATATTAGACAGAAACTAACCATGGCAATTTCAACCACCTATGAATGGGCTGATTTGGACAGAGTTTATTTTTCTTTTTCAAACGAACAAATTAAAGAAGTAAGCTAAAAGGGGGAAGTGGTAAGAGAATGAAAGTCACCTAAATTCGTTTTTATTGCATCAACTTCCTATGCCGTCAAAGAATGAGATTATTATGGTAACAATAGTGTCTGTGTAATTATTATTAGTGAGAAATATTTGTGACTTTTTCCGAAGGACTAATAAAAATGGTTGTGGTCCACTCCACCCAACCCAGCCTGTTTCCCCCCATAGTACTAGCTGGCACCATATTGACCAGCTACCCTGACTGCCTATCTTGCCAAATCTAACAGAAGCTTAACATAATGGAGTATGTACCATCCATGAGCATTCTGCATAATTCTGCTGCTTCAGCAGCTTCATCTTCGTTTTCCAATTCTGACTGAGCTTGGGAAGGCAAGCGTCTCACTTGCATCCCCATAACACTAACTAAATCTTCATGATTGGACATGTAATTTCCTTCATCTCCATCGTTACCTTCCTCTGCATCCAATAGATTCTCAAGATCCCCTGCAAATGAATCCAGGTCACTGTTTGCTTCAGTGTCACTTCCATTATCTTCACCATCAATGGCAGAGAGATTTTGTGATTGCTGGTCCCAAATTTCCTGGCATTTTTCTTTAGTTTGTTGTTGAAGCTGCAAATACGACATTCTTTGGCCACGCGCGTACTTGCTGATAGTTGGATCTAGCTTTTCTCCAGATGCAGCCTGTTCGCTACAAAGCTTGCAGATCATTGCAATCCGGTCCCATCTTGTAAGTTTTGCAATATGATCCTCTGGGACGTTGAATTTCTTAAGAATCTGTTGCAATAGGGTATAAATAAGAATTTACATACTCCCTCCATCCCAAAATAAGCATCCCTTTTAGAACAGTTTATTTTCCCAATCTACACTTGCTACATTTTTACCAGACTTCATTCCTAAAAATGTGTGTACTTTAAGGGGTAAATCTGACATTCAAGTATCACAAATGCAGTAATTACAACTTTCGAAAACCACGTGCTCCATTTGTACTAGACAATCATTTTGGCTTCGATAATCAGTTTCCAGTGTTTGAATAAACTTTCTGACTTATTAACAAGCAAAGTTAAGGAGTAGCGGCGACGAAACTGATTCTAGTTATCTATTTATTTAGAGGTCATCGACATCCTAAAATACTCAATTTTCAAAATAACCAAACAGCTGATAATCTTAGTGTCAAACAACAGAAGCCCATCCAAACACCATCGTCTGCAACACATTTTCTTAGAACTGATTATCTGATTCTAATTTTTACATATCCCCGGACGACCCTATAGATGCAATTCGAAACACCCCCAGATACACCCTTGTTTGAACTGACTTTGCCAAAAAATCAGCACGACTAAAGGTGATTATTATAACTTTAAGCAGTAGAATGATACATTATGTCATTATCTACCATGCCACATTTTATTACATGTCACTGTCTTATACTTATTATTTTGCATCAGACATTCAAATAAACAAGGTACTAGCTCAAGATAGAAGTGAAAAACCTCGTGTGTTGCTTTCATGCTTAATCTACGAAGATCATCCATTCCGCCTCGATTTATAGGAACTTTTTTGTTTGATATTGTATTTGACACCGGTCCCCTAAGAGCAGTCCTAACATAACTAAATCCCAGACCTCGACCAGATGGATCACCAACCCCGGTAATCTCCAAACTCTCAACATTTCGTCTATCCTGACACGGTTGAAGATAATTATTAAACATATAGATCAATCGTTTATGATACCCAAATATCGACTATTCAGTTATACACATGATCTAATAAGCAAAACTGAAAATTACCTGATTTGTACATGCAACAAAGTTGTTGCTCAAGTTCCAGGGAGTTATTTGTAATTCTCTCTCAATGTGAGAGACAGTAGCTAAAGAAGCTGCTTCATTGGGCAGCTGATTTATTGCAGAGGAGACACCAGGCAGATGAGTCATGCTGATCCCCAAACGTTTCAGCCTATACATGCCAGCTCGCATGCTTTCGTAGAGACACACCTAACAGAAAAAAGAAAAAGAATAAAAGGAAAAAATTCAGAATTAAAAAGTGGACTGATGAATACAAGTATTTTCAAGAACCATACTAATAGTTAGATGGATACATGCAAATTGTTGGATTAATGTGTACGTCATAACACAAAATTATACTACCATTTACACACGAGCCTACGGGGTCACACACGGTGAACACTTAGATACCCGGATATATGTATATTGTATATATATATATGATCACCAAAATAATTAATTGATAAATGGTTTATTAATTAATAAATATATAAAAGATTTGATTCAATGTATCAATACGGATTCGTTGTATCATATCTGATGTACGTCATACAAAATCAAATGATATCTATTGAGATTTCCATATGAGATATGCAAGATCACTACATATCTAAATTGGATTTTGTATAGATTTGGCGTTCGTCTCTCTCCTGGCCGAAGGAACTATATAAGGAGGTGTTTCAAGGATAATACACACAAAAACACATATATTCCTATATACTACATTCTTGCAAGTTGCCAAGAAAAGTTAGTAAAGAAAAACTTCCTTATGTCCACGTACGGCTAGATTCTCAAATTACCAAAAGTGTTTGGTAACTTTAGTTTTGGTATTTGGTGATTAAGGTCTAGCAGCCTTCGGGTATTGTTTGAGGTGTTCGTGTGGATCAACTGTAGAGATATTCATACTATTGAATATTGTTTTTGTCACACAAGATTTTACCTACTTAGAAGGTATAATTTCTAGTCCATCTATTATGACAACTATGATGGTGTAATTGGATCCTGGAGGAAATATTAATCGTGTACAAGTTTTATAAATAATACATGTTTGTATTATCAGTCTTCCGCTGCGTATATATAAATTTTAAAAGTACACACGAGGGCTAATCTTTCCAACAGGCGATACTTCCATTTGTGCCCATCGTCATGCCTTTCATTACGTTCTAATTCAACCTCAAGAGACACTTCCTTCAAACCAGTTTTCGACCTTTTACAAATAAGAACACCCGTCGAAGTAGAACCAGCCTCATACACCGACTTTCCCTTGTTTTCTTGGCCAACCAAACCCATCTTTCTCAACTGCGTTGTTTGATCCTTGTTCTTGGCCATAACCCCTAATTCCATATTTCTTTCTTGGTGGGCGTTCTTATTATTCGAATCTTGGTTGGGTTTACGGTCAACAGCCCAAAATCCCTTCTTCAACATTATCCTTTTACCCCAATCTTGATCGGGTCTACCGTCAGTAACCCCATACGCCTTCATCATCTTCATCGTTTTACCCGAATCTTGACTGGGTTCACGCTTAGGAGCCCAAAACCCCTGCTTCAACGTTATCCTTTTACCCACATCTTGATTGGGTTCACAGTCAGCATCAACCCCATACGCCTTCTTCATTATTATCTTCTTACCCCAATCTTGATTGGGTTCACTGTCGGCAACCTGATACGCCTTCTTCATTATGATACTTTTATTCGAATCTTGATCGTCTATATATGAGCTTTGATGGGAGAAGAAACCCACTTGCTACTTCCCACAAATTTTCTTCGATTCTCATCATCATTATCTACCCTCTTACCATTATCAAGATATTCGATCACCATCACGTAATCTAACATAAGGGCCTCAATTTCAGTTTGAATATTTTTTTCGCGGCTGATTAGAACTACTACAGACCATGTTTTCAATTTCTTGTGCCCTTTTAGTGCAATCTTTTACAAGTTCATGCACATCCATACACAAGAAAGAAACTTTGAAGAAAAATAATTTTTTGAGTCTTTTGGTTTTGATTTTGATTTTGATTTTAATTTTGGTTGTGGTTTCCCTCTCTATTTATAACAAACCAACGGTATGTAAACAGAACTTTCATATACAGTCACTATGTTTTAGAGTTTTTTGTAAAGGTGGCTTAAATTTTAAAATACTTATGCAAAAATATTTTGCAAATAAGGATTATATATTATCGGGATCGGATAAACAATACAACTAGACCCCACTACTAACATTCATAACACCCCTATTCTTTTGTTGTTAACAATATATATGTAAATTGTACTTGGAATTTTTCTAATCATCTCTCTGAATAATCTATACAAAACAAATTTTATCTATCGTACTAAATAGTTTTACCACATTAAAAATTTGGTACAATCAGAATAATATAATATTTGTACTCATTTTAATCTAAAGAAGATAGAAATCACAGCTGCTTCATTAATCCCTTAAGCTAAAAGAGCCTTAAATTTGAAAATTATGACGACCGGTTAAAGTAATAAGAGTGTAATGTAGTTCTACTTAACATTCATTCTAGCTTCATCATTTTTTTTTATTATTATCAAATAAAAATTATAGTCAGAAAATACAATTAGTTTTATAAGTCAAAACTGTACCATATAATACAAGTCGTATATACACAATTAATCTTACAGTAATATTAACTATTTATGTCCTTGTTCATATGATTACGAGTTAGTACAAAAGGGTAAAAATTTTTATTTGTTTTCCAGTTTATATAACTGTAACAACAAGGCGGAATCATGAGGGTTACATACTAAGCATGGCACGACATGGAAATTAAGTAGAGTAAATCTAAATGCATAAAGAGGATCAAATAATCCATACGAACCATTCAATAATGCAAGTATTCGGAACACAAATAAACATAACCCCTAATCGGGAATTGAATCAC
>JANDBE010028672.1:0-12466 GCA_024320915.1 Erigeron philadelphicus
GATTAACACACACAGTATAAACACTATGAAATACACACTAATTTCATCACCAATTTTGTACGGACGATAACGTGGACAATACCATTGATCGAGATAGTTTTTTTGTGACCTAAGCAACAACTCTTCTCTATAAGAGAAGGAGATTAAAGTCTTGATATTAAATTCATTGTGTAACTTCTCATGAATCTTCTTATACAGACATACAATAATTAGACAATATTATCTTAAAAGATGAAGAAGACCTTGACAATATAAAAATTGGCATTGATTTCCCCTTTGTTTTGTATATATGTTAGTTTAATCTCCAAGATGAAGACTTTCTGACCTATATATATGAATCATTATTAGTATTTTATAGTTCTTATATATTCAGGTGTCAGAGCAACAAACACATGATATTTAGCCCCATGCATGCAATTCCTAGTTACAGCTCAAATCGACTCAGCTCATTAGCCATCTTAAGAGAAATTGTACTTGAAGTACGTTTTTTAAAAGTTGTGCTCAAAATACGCAACATGAAGATGGCATATAAATAAGTTTTTCTCTTAAAATAAGCTAAAAAGCACCTAATGGTTTTCCAAAAAACACTAACATACATATTTGATATAAGCACTTCTAAACGCCATAGCTTATTAAACGTACTTATTTAAGTTTATTTGGCCGGATATATAAAAGTACTTTATTAAGTTGGAAATGTTTGCACACCGAAAACAACCCTGCTAAAAAAACAAAAAGTTAAACGGTAATTAATTGTTCATTGACTAGTTATTAGTCACCTAATTTTCACTATCTGTTAATCTCTTCGTAGTATAATATCAGGCAGTAGGTGAAACTGAAGGATCAAGTTTAGAAAGAATATGTCTTGCCATGAATATTTTAATTTTTGTTGATGCTATATATATAGATCATTTTTCTTTTTACATTAGCATAGACACATACACATTGTGTTTTTGCATATCATATATGGCTACCTCTTTTTGTTATTCCTCATGTCTAGTTACCAAAGTTTCTTATATACTTTTGTTTTCATCTTTATCTATGTTGTTGTTTCCTCTGATACAGTCAGAGTATTTCAATTTCGATCGTTTTGATGCCAGTAATACGAATATAACATATACAGGGGATGCAGTAGTTTCTGTTGGAGCCGTAGAGCTCATAAACAGATACACTTTCGTCAATCGAGTTGGCCAAGCCATATACGCTAATCCAATCCCAATATGGGACCAAAAGTCTGGTAAACTTACCGATTTCACTACTCACTTTACTTTTGTCATCGATATACAAGGCCAGAGCGCGTATGGTCATGGGCTGTGTTTCTTTCTAGCCCCTGTTACCTTCCAAATACCACCCAACTCAGGTGGAGGCTTTTTAGGCCTCTTCAATACAACTTACACAAATTCACCACAAAACCAAATGATAGTCGTCGAGTTTGATTCTCATTGGAACGAGGAATGGGATCCTCAAGATGAACGTGGTGATCACGTAGGTATTAACAAGAACTCGCTTTTTTCTGCTAATTACACTTCTTGGAATGCAAGTATACACAGTGGAGACCCTGCAGATGTTTGGGTTTCTTACAGTTCTGCCACTCAAATGCTAGACTTGCGATGGAGCTACGGTGGTGGAAATGATTCTAATACAACTACAAGTCTTTCATATCAAGTCAACCTCCAGGAAGTTCTTCCTGAGCAAGCAATAGTCGGGATTTCAGCAGCCACTGGTAGCAACGGAGAGAGAACGAGACATATCCTCCAAAATTGGGAGTTTAATTCAACCTTGCAAATAAAGAAAAATAGCGAAGATAATTCGAAGGAATGGAAACTAGCAGTTGGCTTAACAATCCCTCTTAGTGTTCTAGTTGTAGCAGCATGTATTATACTAGTATGGAAAAGACAAAGAGAACCTACAAAGGAGCTCGAGACGGTTGCCTTGACATCAATGAATGATGATCTTGAACGAGGAGCGGGTCCAAAAAGGTTTTCTTATAGTGATCTTGTTTCCGCGACCAATAACTTTTCTAATGATAGGAAGTTGGGTGAAGGGGGATTCGGGTGTGTCTACAAAGGCTACTTATCACGTGAAGGTATCGTAGTTGCTGTCAAGAAAATTTCACAGGGTTCTCGACAAGGAAAGAAAGAGTACATGACTGAAGTGAAGATTATTAGCAGTTTAAGACACCGAAACTTGGTGAGACTAATTGGTTGGTGCCATGATCAAACTCAATTCTTGCTTGTTTATGAGTTTATGCCAAATGGAAGCCTTGACTCTCACCTCTTTGCTCAAAAAAGTGACATTCAATGGGTTGTAAGGTACAAGATCGCGACAGGCTTAGCTTCTGCATTACTATATTTACACGAGGAATGGGAACAATGTGTGGTGCATCGAGATATCAAAACAAGCAACATTATGCTTGATTCGGGGTTTAATGCTAAGCTTGGAGACTTTGGATTGGCTCGACTTATGGACCATGAGTTGGGCCCACAAACAACCGGTTTAGCTGGAACACTAGGCTACTTGGCTCGTGAGTGTCTAACAACTGGAAAGGCTAGCAAAGAGTAGGATGTATATAGCTTCGGGGTTGTTGCTTTAGAAATTTCTTATGGCGAAAAGCTACTGATAGTGTTGACCCGAATTCTGGTCTTGGGTTGGTGAAGTGGGTTTGGGATTTACTAGAAAAAGATAAGCTGCTTTCGGGTGTGGACCATGAACAACGAATTTGACGCGAAAGAAGCAGAATGTTTGATGATGGTGGGGTTATGGTGTGTACATCCTGACCGGAGCTTGAGACCATCTATTAGGCAAGCGATTCAAGTGTTAAAGTTTGAGGCCGCGGTTCCAAATCCTCCAATGAAGATGCCGATGACTGTACACTCTGCAACACAAGGTGATCCCGAAGTCAGTTCAGGAGCCTCTTCGGTGACTTACACTAGCATTGATATGATACGTTGATCAAAATGCAACATATA
Organism: Erigeron philadelphicus; assembly: GCA_024320915.1. Taxonomy (NCBI): domain Eukaryota; kingdom Viridiplantae; phylum Streptophyta; class Magnoliopsida; order Asterales; family Asteraceae; genus Erigeron; species Erigeron philadelphicus. The sequence goes on from JANDBE010028672.1 coordinate 2,967, forward strand.
TATTTGTAGTATTGCTGTAAATACAAATTTACTGTATTTTCCTTGCATGGTTCAAGAGCCTGCTTATATCATATTATGATTAAAAAATAATGCTAAAAGACTTTACTATGATTATAATTACATGTTTGGATCATTCGATTTATCATTTGGACGATAAAATCTAGAGTAACATGTGCTCTTTCAATTCGTATGAAAAAACTTGAATGATCATAAATTCCATATGTTATTTGATATTACTTATATCATCACTGTTATATGAAAGTGTAGTGTGTTAATTGTTAATATTATTATTACATATGGAAACTACGAGTAATTTTTAAGCTAGGAAAAAGGGTTGTCATCATTTGAAAACTAAAATTTTCGTGAAAATTTAAAAATTGGCCAATGTGTTATTAATTTTTTTAGAAAAACATATTGTATTAAGTTCATATCACAGTGTGTTTGAACAATATTTTGATTCTCACGCGTTATCAAAAACACACTGTGATTAACTTAACACAATATGTTTTTTATATTATACATAATAAAAACACATTGTGTATTACTCCCTCCGTCCCATCAAAAGTGTCAACTTTTGAATTTTCAAAGTCTTTGTCTCACAACTTTGACCTTAAATATTTATATTTATAACGTATAATTTTTGATGAAAGTTATATAAGTTGATAGAGGTTCCGATATGTTTTCATTAAGTATAACTTTCATCAAATATCATATAATGCAATAAAAAATATTTATGGTCAAATATACAAAAAAAAAAGACTTTGACAAAACAAATATGGACACTTTTAATGGGACGGAGGGAGTATATATATATATATATATATATATATATTTTCGATAACTAGTAATACATTTTATACTATATATCCACTCAAAGCTTTGTCTTGAAGTTCTTTGTAATATTGTAAAGTTCGTTTAACCAGTTTGTGCATTGTATTTTATCCCAATCATATTTTACTTTATTCATAGATAAATTAAAATAGAGAAATATAAAAATTTGACATATAATAGTTCCGCCAATGTTTGCTTTCAAGTTCAAGACAACATCAAAGTGTGAAATAACAACAAACTGGACAACGATTGGAAACGACCTTAGACTTGATAGGGTACATTATTCTTACTTAACTAAACTTTAATACAAAGGTGTTGATAAGTATATTATTATTTCTTTTTTTTCATACACTACTAAATTATTGATTATACTATATTAATGTTAGTCTTATAGTCTAATGAACTTTTCCGTGATTTCATGAAAGGTTAAATGATTAAATCGAACATATTTGTAATATATGGAAAAAGTCAGTGATAGGTGAGTCGTCACCTTAAATTAAAGAAGTCGAAATTGCATAATAGAGAAAATTTCATTAGATCACCTTATGGTTTGTTGTTTTATCAATTTTCGCCCCTGTCGTTTTTTTTTATTATTAGGTAACCTTGTAGTGACTTTTTGTTTCATTACAAACCCCTCTCTCTAACGGGCGTTAAGGTGGCTCCGTTAAGGTCCTTGCACATGAGGGTAATTTTGTATTTTTTCATCTAAAACACATTCAATGTCTTCTTTATTTTTTTTCCAGATCAAACATATCTCTTTTTCAAATCTAACCACCAAAATACTTAACTTTTTCAAGATCAAACCCATTCTCTTTATTTTTCTTCAAGATCAATATTATTTTCTTTTCCAGATCCAAAATAATTCACTAACAACACAGATAAATTTCAAAACACCCCAAACTTCAAAATTCATGTCCAAATCTAATTAAAACTCACGTATACATCGTGTAATTGTTGCATCTGATCCTTTTCATCCTTTCTTCGAGTACCTTCTCTCTATGTATATATGTACACAAATAATAAGTGCAAACGCAACATAAAAGAAAACCCATCATCCATCCTCTCTTATTCTTCTTCACTGGAAAAACCCGTCGGCCGGAAAAACCCCCTGTTGTTGGAAAAATCCACCCGCAGGATGCAACAATTAAACGTTCAGTATTGGTATATGTGTAACGAGCAATTCACTATCCCCACCATCTGTATCTATATATTTGTTCCGAGCAATTCAAATAATGATAAGATTTAATTACATAACAGGAAATTGAACCACCAATTGGTGATGCAAGTGGTCGACGAGAAACATTCCGACTAACGAGTTGTGGTGGTGAGTTGCTCGATTCGGCGGTTTGCCATGGATAGGCGTTGCTGTTGCTACTCCAGTTTCTTTTCTTCCTCTAATTCTCTCATTGGTATGTGTTGTTGTTATTACTGTAGCAGTGGTGAAAAAGAAAAACCCGACCACCACCGCCATGAACCTTTATAGACGTCTGCCACCGCCACCGCCACCGTAATGAGAAACCCAACACAACCATAAATTGTTGCCGCCTCCGAGTAAGCCACTCTTTTTTGGTTCAAAACCATCGGCCACCCCCTTTAATTGCTTCAACGCCGACGATGGATTTTATGTATGTATTGATTTGATTTGTTACATATTGTGTGAGTTGAATCCATTATTGATTAATTTGAATGCTATTTAAGGTTTTTATGTCTTGAATTTGAGTGCCATCATGGGTTAGGTTTATATATATTATCTGGGTTTAGGGTTAGTTGATTGATTGATGATGATAATTTGAGCAGGTGAAGTGTGGTTGTATTTGTATGTGGTGGTGAAGTACACGTAATGTGAAATAGATGAGCTTTCTGCAATATTTGTATTCTTTTATGATTAGCAATGTGAATATGAATAGCAATGTGAATAAAGCGATAAGTTTGATCTGGAAAAAAAAATAAAGAAAGATTGAATGTGTTTTAGATGTAAAAATTACAAAAATACCTTCATGTGCAATGCACATGAAGATTCTTAACGGAGTCACTTTAACGTCTGTTAGAGAGAGGGGCTTGTAATGAAGCAAAAAATCACTACAAGGTGAAGTAATAATAAAAAAAACGACAGAGGTGAAAATAAATAAAACAACAAACCATAGGATGATCTAATGAAATTTTCTCTATAAACAAATTAATAGCTTAGGGTCTAAAATGCAAACTAGCTAAACCTATAATTTAATGTATCAGATGTGGTTGTCTTTTTCGATACATCACAGATCCATCACCTGCAATTGTAGGTTGAACATATACAACTTATACATATATAAAACACATACACACATGAGACATATATACCTATGTACGTCTATTAAGCTCATACATATACAAAACACATACACAATTTTTCCCGTTGTGCGTGTGATTATGTAAAATAGAGACAAGATTTAGGTTGTGGCGTGTGATTTGTGTGCTTAGATAGGGGCTACCTATTTTTTGATTTGGGGCCTTACTGAAAAAATTTATAAAATTTCGTTAGTTTTTTGTTGAGGGTGGTCCTTGCCCCATCCTGGTAATACTCTCCATCCGCCATTGACTCTCATATTTTCTTTATAGATTAAAAATCAAGATGTAAAGAGTTATTTATATGTATATATTAAGTTGGAACGAATTGACTGAAAAAATTAGCTAACTCGAGCTTATGATGAATCGCACCTAACCAGAGCCGTGAATGAGTAACCAAACTCGTTGTAACATTTATATGACTTGCAATCAACAAGTTCGAATCTGAAGCCTATATTACATGTTCAATGTATTGTATGGTCTTCGAGCCTTCTGCTCTAATACTTTAGTTTAGTCAATCCAATGAAGGTTCATTTTCCAACTTTATTTGAAGGACGTTGTCTTTTAAATATAAGTTGTTAATAAGGGGATACAGATAACAAATCGCATAAAGTCAATTTGAAAAGAAGCCCGTAACAGTTAAGCATATACTGTCTAATACTCTAATAGAGTAATAGGCACTTATAAGGCCGCGCTTTTATAAAAAAGGTTTAACGAACACACAGCTTAAAAACCCACCAAACATGCAAGAAAGCCCATGCAATTTTTATTTTGTTATTTGTATTCTTTCTCGTGCAAATGTGCAATGGCAAAGATGCATACAATGTGCATCTACAATGAGAAATCGTTTCATCATTAAGGTGTTCGTTAGTGAACAGACTGATTTTGGTTTGTCTGAATTCAGTTGTTCTGATAAGTTTATATGGGGTTCGAAAGTTTTGTAAACTTAGATTTGTGTCAATACCAAAATTGAGCTTTTTTAGAGCTGCATTCAAATATTTGTAAACTTAGATTTGTCATTGATGCCGCATATTAGATGTTAAATGACTTGGTTTTAGCAAGGATGCATGGATTGTTTAGTTAAGAAAGAAACAGCTGCGCCAATGTATAGCATAGTTGGTTGTGGAGAATTGGAGATGATGTAACATGAAAGTTTCTTAATGAAGGAAAACGAAATTTTTGCACCTATTTGGATCCAAACGAGAGATTTTTCTTTCGTAACCTGGAAGAGGTCTTCATTTATGACTCTTTTAGTATAGTGTTCGGGACATTGAGGACTCTGTTGCGCCAATCCAATGTCTTTGTGTCAAGACTGTGAGCTGGCACATAATAATCTCAGATTCTCAGTAAGTAATGGAAGATGAGGTAGAGGAAATCTCTGCCAGATGCAAACCTTAAGCAAAAGACCATGTAATACCATGTACAAGCAGCTCTGTATCGTGACAACGAACACACCAGATTGGGTCAAATGGCACACCATTCTGAAGCATAGTGGACCTGCTTGGTAAGTAGTTGAGATGTGCATTGTCTAACTACAAACATTACACAACACACAATTGTTCATATAATTGTCTTTGTTTTTATGAAATTGGAGCGTATAACTCGTGAATACCTATAGAATGTTTTCTAGGACCTTGGTCATCCAAAACTAGAAAAGAACCTTGTTTGATGCTACAATCACAAATTAAGAATAAGCCTCCAAGTTATACATCTACAAAAATAACATGACACCTTAAAAATCATCCAAACTTTCTTAACCAAATCGATATAACATTATTACTCCATCAAAACAAGATTAGTACCAGCGTATAAAGGCATTCAACATGAAATAGTATCAACTAAGCAATTGCCCTGCAGTAGGTGTAACTTTCTGTATAGCAGAAAGGAATATAGTTCATTTATCATTATTCACAATTGTACATAAAACAGAACGAAAACCAAAAAAAAAACTTACAAAATTCTTGACAATTGTACATAAACGCGAGTCATTAAAACCATCTAAAGCTGAAGCTAAGCTATACGTCTCGGTTATTTTCTCAACATAAAGAACAAGAGCATAAAAAGAAATTCATCGCACATTTTATTACGAAATCAAAACACTTTGAACCCCATAAATAACTATAGACCAAATATAAACCACAAAAGGCAAGAAAAACAATAAACTCATTCGAGATCAATCTACTAACAAACATCTAGATCAAAATAAATATATTAAACGTAAGCGACACAGTAAAAAAATATTTGTATACTAAATAAGTAGAAATGGCACAGTCAAGCATAAATAATATAGTCAAAGAAGAAACAGAAGTGAATTATGAAACTACTATACTTTTATGACTTTGTTAGATAGAGATTAAAGGAAGGAATCAGGAATGAAACTCCTAAACTTCCACAGAAAAACTATGCTCTAAGAAGATATATATATATATATATATACTCTAAATAAATAAGTGGGTCTGTCAACTTATGTAGACTTAGGTGGATGGGCCAAACACATTATAAACCAATATTTTGTGAACTTATAGATATAGATATTGATAGCATTCGTATGTTCAGGGTGGGCCTTGGCCCAGCCAAGTACCAACATGGCTTTACCCCTGGTTTGTAGCTTAATGTTCCTCGTTCCAACGGTCGTTTTGACTGGTCGTACGCCGAAAACGGAACCCCGTAGCAAAACTTATGCCCATTTTAGTGAAGCACCTTTAGAAGCTCGATCTTGGGCCTCTAAATATAATATGCCCATTTTAGTGAAGCACCTTTAAAAGTGGAACATTCTTCGGTATGTTTGCCGTGTTGTAAGTTGGGGGTGAAGACTGTCCATAGCGTCTCCTGTTTTTCCCTGCGTCATTATAATCATACATTTGGATCCTTCCTTGTCTTATCACTGTTGAAATATTATTAAAAGTAAGGATTGCTTGATACCGATTAAAGATTAACATATTTATAACATAAAACTTACTTTGAGCTACATGCATCATATTCTTTGTAGAGCTAGGCTGAGGCTCGTGGTCCAGAAAAGTATCAACTATTGAAGGCTTCAAGCAACAGTTTTTGCCTAATTAAACACAGAAAGCATCTGAGCGTTGGCTCTAAAATATTAATATTTGGAGGTAAAGAAAATGCTTATGATATATACCAGTGAATGAATTCAACAAGTTTGTACAATCAATGCATGGTCTCGCACATATTTTTTTGAGAAACTTGGTCACAATATCCCTGATCACATAATCAAAGATACGTATGAATATAGATGAAAGTAATGTGTTTAGAAAAAATGTCACAAACTTTACCCTTTTGGATTGAACTCGTGAAGGCCCAACCAATTCAAATCCTGATACAGAAAAAAATGTTGTAAGATTTTCATTCAAGATCATTAAAATTGACCATAGATTGAAGATTTCCTGTCTTTACTTCAGCTATGAAGGTTTCAGCAGCAGTTCTGCCTAACGGGGACGTGATCTGGCCCACATATGCAACGGGACTAAGCAATGCTGCAGATCTAATCATGCTTACAAGCTGCCCTTTTAATAATACAGCCATTGCAGTCAAAGTTCCCTACAAAATACGCAAAAACCAGTCATGTCTCTGCTAATCCGCAGTATAATTAACTATATGTCATTTCGTTAACCAAGCTCTCACCAATGAGTGGTCAACATAATGTAGTTTCTGGCCTGTTTGACCATAAATATACTGAAATGTAGCTCGAAGATCATAAGCTGCTAATAAGTCGTCCCATGTCCATGCCCAATAAGCCTGCAATTAATTGTTAGGGGCAATTTAACAGAAAATGTTCAGCAAAGGATACTCAAAAATCCGAAAGGATATATAATAAGATATTCAAGACAAAACAAGCCAAAATTAACCTAATCATCAGGCTTGAGAGATACATGACCACAGCTGTATTTAGTTCCTCGTGAACTAACAATCCAAACATCAAAGCCATTATCAGCTAAAACCAAAGCCAACGACTGGTTTTGTGGGCTTAACAGCCATGTTTATACCGTCCTGACTCATCAGTAAATTCAAGTTAATTATATGTCAAGTATAATACTAATACATCACCATCTTTAAACTCAAGCTACATTTGAGGAAGTTACTAGCCATTAGGAGACCATGTTGGAAAAGAACAGTACCCTACTGCCTTTTGTGACATCCGTCACCAAATCGGTTATTTATTATAGTCTCTAACTTCAATTCCAAATTTCCTGACTAGTCAATGTGCCTATATAGTATAACAAGCGTAGAAATGTGGTTTTATTCCAATATGTAGCTCTTATTACTTGGATTGCAATAATTTAGAACTTAGATATTTGATTTTCCTAAACATAGATGACCATAGCTATTCCCGTACTCTTTAGGCGCGTAGTGGTTAGTCATATTCATTTTACTAGATATTGGTAAATCATTAGAGACCAGTTATTTGTACCTTGAAGTTATAAGCTAATGAGTTAAGTCATAATAATGATGATAAGATTATTGAGGTATAACATGAAATATTTATTTAATAATAATAAAGATCATCACATATATTAGAATTGTACAATATACTACATACAATAGATGGATGATATCCCTCCTGTTCGTTTAGCTCGGCCAACAGGGACTTAATATCCCATTTTAAATCATGTCATGTCATAATATAATACTAATACTAGTAGATAATTTATCACATTAAGAAGATTAGATGTAAGCAAAAGAGTCATAATGCAATACCAACTCAACCTTCAAAGTTGTAACATGTCACAATTTACGGTTGGCAAAGAATCTAACCTCAATCATAAAAATTCATTAAGTGTAATTATAAACAAACTCAAAGACTTATCTCTACACATAAATATATATGCATCATAATTTATCAAAGAAAACCCAAAACACAATTTCACTTTGTTGCTTACTGCCGTCGAACACATCAACCAAATCCCCATCACAAAACTAATTTTCTTCATCACTCAATTGTCAACACAATTATCTTAAGGAATTCTTGGATTTTGGTGAGTCTAAATTAACTTTTCTTCATGTTTTTAAAAGAACTTTTATATAATAATGTATGGTGAAAATTCTTATAAATTATATTTATTATATTTTATAAAGGTACCGTAAGGAGTGATCATCAACTTTGATGGTAAAATTCTTAATCTCTATCCTTTATTAAATTATATATATTTATGTACAATTCTTGTAATCTATTTGATGAGTGTATACGTATGGCCAAATTTCAAAAGATAATATAAGATTTGTATAAATTAAAAGTATGATTGATAACTAAATAAATTATAAAATCGTTGGATCATAGTAAAGGCGATGTTGTTACAAAACTATATGTTGTCATAAACTTAAATGTTGACAAATCATAAAGGCAATCTGGAGAGTTATATAAATATAAACATATATTAATAACCGATTTATATAAGTCTTTGTGGAGTTTGAAAGTCTAGATAATTGTTTCGAGTATGGGTGAGCTTTAAAAAGTGTGTTTGGAAGTGTTTCAGAATCTGGACAGATTCGGTTTGCTAACTTGGAAAGGTCATAACTTGGTCATGAAAGATGGTTAAGTTACGTTTTTGGTGTCTAAACTTAAGTTCAGGAAGTCTACTTTCTGATGGAATTGGTTTCGTGTCAAAATACAGAGTTTAGGTCTGTCAAACGAATTTTGTAACAAAACTGCGCAAAGCTGAGTTTTTCGAACAGATTTTGGTCAACTTCAAATAATCATATCTTGGTCGATTTTATGAACTGGAAGATTATTTTTCTCCAGAAACGTTTTTGAGATGTTAGGATTGTACAGTAAAAAAATTGGATTTTTTTGAAGTTTCTAAGGTCCTTAACTTTTATAAAACATTACAGTGCGCAAACAGTGATTTTTCTGACTAGTTGTTAATCATCGAATTTTTAAAAATAGTTAACGTGCCAAATAAATTATGTAAAAATTCATGTAAGAATACAACCCTCTAAGTTAACAGTAGCTAAGATTTCAAAGCTTGAATCGTTCGTTTCGTCCTAATAAAAAAATCATTAAAGTTACCAAAAATTTCAGTGAATATGAACTTGGAGAATTTAATCTTAAATCATTGAAACAAATATTATATATTAAGTTATGTGACTTGTAACTTAATATTATATGACAAATCAGTTTGAAAACATTTTGAAAGTAGCCATATGTTTGTCTCATCAAATACGGGTTACAATGGACGATTCTTGACCAAGTCCATAATTGTAACTTGTTCATATTTATATATTGTGTAGATTCTAGTGACTTTGTTGGATTGCGTTATTTGCTTGCTTGTTGAGGTGAGTTTCGTGGCCCCTTTTTACTTTATTTCTTTGGGGGAAAATGATGCTCAAAA
>JANDBE010029901.1:0-12436 GCA_024320915.1 Erigeron philadelphicus
ATAATAAAAATTACGAATACTTGTATCGATATCGTTAGTGCCGGTCTTCCTTGATGAACCGAGAGTCATGAGTCAATTTTATCTCCAGACCATTCGATAAAACTAATTTGATCTTTGGCTTTATGGTTCATGTACTAAAAGTTCAAAACTACAATAAGTCAAACCATTAGGCCATTGACTTTATAATCTAATATCACGGTAACCGCGCGACGCGGCGGTAATGACAGTGATGACGGTCTGATGGTGGCGGCGTCGAATAGCCTAGGTTGATTTACATGTAATTAATGTAATGACCTAGTGGAGATATTTTAAAAGATAAAAGTTTATGATGTAAATTAGTTCATTAAGGCAATTAGGTAATTTCTTATTTTAATTAGTAAAGGAGTGAGGGTTCATTAAGGGTAAATTGGTCATTTCCAAACTTTTTTATTTTTATTTTTCAACAACATGGTATAATTTTTATAATGTAATATAGATTGGTATTTTGGTAAAAAAAAAAAAAAAAGACACAGAGACCATATAATGGTGAGTGTGAATCTTGAAATGAAGGTTTTCATATCTATTGAATTTTCCTTCCAATTGATATATAGACATAAGAATTGTTGTTCATAGTATAAAACTTGATATATTTATCACATAATACAATTATTAAAATCCTGTATAAAATAATGAAATATGTTTGTGGTGGATAAATAAAAAATTGTAGGACAAATATCCCAAGACATTGGTACATTATTGTTTAGTCGGATATAAATTGAATTGTTTCATTAGTGACATGATAATACTTTAATAGAACTTTCAAAAAAAATTAAAGAAATGTAGGGGCAAAAATAGCCATCAAATATCTCGCTGAGGTTTATAACACCAATTGCATCAAAAAATTTCTAAAAATAATAAAAAAACATTGTAGATAATGAATCCTAAAACCCTGTCCCTCATCTCCTTCACTCCACTTCATGTTCCCACCATTTTCAAAACCCACAAATCTTTCAATCCGGGTCGGGTCATAGTCATTTGCAAGTCAGATAATCCACAAAATCAATCAAACTATGAAACCCAGTTAGCTATACCCGAATCACAGGGAACTGGAGCAGCTGCCCCGACCCGAGGAGACATATTTCTTGAAAGACAACAACTTTTGACTGCTGCTTCAGCTTCAAGTTTGTTACTTGAAGAAAAAAAGAAGAAAAAAAAGAAAGAAAAGATAAAAAATAGTAATAATGGGTCAATTGCTAAAGGGATAGTAAGTTGTTATGGGTGTGGAGCTCCTTTGCAGATTTCGGAAATAGATGCTCCGGGTTACGTTGACCCGGATACTTATCAGCTGGTATGAAATCAAATTTTACTACTTTTTGGTTTTTAGTAAGTTTTTTTTTGTGTAACTGAATTTGGATAATAGTTCAAGTGAATTTGATGAGTTTTAAGGTGAACCATAGACTGTAGTACTGTTATTTTTTAGTGAAGGGAGTAGAAAATAGATGTTATATACAACAACAACAACAACAACAATGCCCAATCCCCGGGGAGGTGAGATGTAGACAGTCTTGCTTGGACTACTTCCATAAGGACCTCAGGCCGAATGAGGCAAAAGTAGGAGAGTGTAAAGAGTTTAGTGAGCATATGTGTCGGTCGAGTATCAACTGCCTACATTAAAATAGATGTTATATATTGAGTCTCGTTCTAGCTAAAACAGTTGATGTTGGAGAATGCCATTTCATTTGTGTTTGGCTCAAGAGACATAATTCTTTTCAAATGGGCAGATTGGGCTAGGTAATGGGTCAAAATGAGTTCAACTGGAGGACCATAAATGCTTTATCTAGCTTTTAGTTACGATTTGTTAAATAATTAGTATCCTACCGTACTTGCAATTATTAGAAGTGTTGATAGTATACATATCTATTTTGAAGATCAGCCAGCACGTCAGCGAGAAATGTCGGGTTTTACTTTAATAAACTAGCTAAATATGCTTTGGGTGGAACTAAATATGCTTTGGGTAACGTATTGAAGATATTCCTTAATTTGAAATTTTAAAGAATTAGATTCCAGAAACATATACTATCACCAAAATGTATGACTTTTGCTAAACCACGTTAATAGTGTGTTCTCCTTTTCAGTATTGATGGTTTTATCATTCTTTATAGATATTTTGTAAACCTACACTTTTTTCTTCCTTTTAATTTTATGTTGTATTGATTTGTTTAGTGTGATTTTTGTGGGCACCGTCTTATTTGCAGAAGAAGAAACACCGTCAGCTTAAAACAGTTCTTTGTGGTAGGTGCCGCCTATTATCTCATGGACACATGGTCACTGCTGTAGGCGGCAACGGTGGTTATGCGGGCGGAAAGCAATTTGTTACTGCAGAGGAACTTAGAGAAAAGTTAACTCACTTGCGCCATGAGAAAGCTTTAATTGTAAAATTGGTGAGCCCAACTCATTCAAATATTAAGGGGTGTTTGAAATTTGGATCTGTGTCGATACTCTAAACTGATCATAATGAGTATGACTTAAAGTCTCAATTATCTGTAGGTTCTTTGGCAAAAAGCAAAAGCTGATCATGATTATATCCATAAGGCATAAGGTGTAGATTAGTAGAGACACCCTTGAACCCCTGTGCCTTTTTTGGCATCAGCCATTGTCCACCCCACAAAGAATAGCTCCATGACAACTCCCTTGTCATTGTGGGGCATGCTGGAGGCAGGGTTGAACCCAAGACCTCCTTAAGTCTTTCCAACGTGCCCATGTGTTTTACGGGTGTGGGTACCACTTGAGCTATGCGCAATTGGTTGATTATGATTATAGTTTGTGTCATAGTTATCGTATTTGGATCATAAGCAGAGGTACCAAAATGGGCGGATCGTGCAGGTTGAGTTTTTGATCAAAATAAGATTGGGTCAAAACAGGTAGCTTTTGATACATGACGGTTGGGTTGACCCAAAAAACTTTTTGTCCATATAGAATTCTGTTTTTTCATACGGAGTACATAATTAGTGTGCCAAAAGTCTGATTACAAGTTGGATATTATTTTAATACACTACAGGGTTCTTTCGATCCTTTGTAGGTAAGAAGGAATAGTCTGAAGTGACCCCTTATTAAGCACCTTTAGGTAAGTCGGTGTTAGACGATAACTGATTACCGAGATAAATGTTAAGTAAGCCTAACTATGCCTAGCTTCAATACGTGAATCCAATTTTTCAAAGAGAAAATAGGCATTTTGAACATAGTTATATCCTTTGTTGTTAGCTGTAATGGTTCTCAGTTTCATGGTTAATCACTTTTAGGTTGATATAGTGGATTTCAATGGCAGCTTTTTGGCCCATGTACGTGATCTTGCTGGTGCAAATCCAATCATACTAGTTGTGACTAAGGTACTGATTTCTTCTTCTGTTTTTTCAGTGTTCAAAACCCACCCTTATTCTTGCTATATTTTCTCATTATGTTCACTTCGTTGATCAAGGTTGATCTTCTTCCAAAAGGGACGGATTTTAATTGTGTTGGCGATTGGGTTGTTGAAGCCACCATGAGAAAGAAGCTTAAGTAAGTCTTGACCTCCATTGTTGATACTAGAGGGGTTTAAGTTGAACACATCTGATGGGGTGAAAACTTGCCAGTTTAGGTTTACAAGTGAAACAGGTTGCTTAAAAGGAGTAGCTGAAAAAGAAACCAGTCATTCAAAACTTCGTGTAATGATATTTAGTTATATACAACTTAGTGCTTTACTAACAAAATTCATTATATTAATAAGAATCTTCATAATCACATTTAATAAACTTACCAATCATGAAACAAAATTCATTATATTAATAATCACATTTTGAATCTTTATACAACTAGCATCTTTGCCGTGCATAGCTGATGCTCACTTTGTTTATCTGGTTTCTTTTACTTGTTCCACCTGCATATCTTAATTCAGTGTTGTCTTGGGCTTTTGGGTAAATACATTACTTAACAATCCCCATTTGCATGTATTTTGATCAAAAGATACAATTTAAATATTTAAACTCTTAGACAGTTCTTTTAATTATGCTTTTCATTGAAGTGTATTAAGCGTCCACTTGACAAGTTCAAAGTCACTGGTTGGAATTGCCGGAGTTGTGTCTGAAATTCAGAAGGAGAAGAAGGGGCGTGACGTATATATTCTGGTTAGTGAATTTTGAGGTATCGACAGTCGGTGTACATGTGCTATCACGTTTTTTAGAAATTATTTATTAAATTTTCCAGCTAAAGAACTTTATTGTTTGTACAGATTTTATCCACTATCCATTTGGTGGTGTCGCTTTTATTTATTTTTGTGGCATCATGTGACAGAATCCGACCATCAAATGTCTTTTTTTTTCTCCTTAATGTTAAAATTGGACTAGGAAAATGAATCTTTAAAAGGATTAAAAGAAAATGCACCTGCAGTTCAAGATTATGTTCACAGTTATATAAGAAGTGACCTATTTCTCTATTTCTATAGGGAGCGGCTAATGTCGGGAAATCTGCATTTATCAATGCACTATTGAGTAAGTTACTGTTTGAGTGTAGATCTGAATTTGTTGACACTTCAATCTCTTTTCTTAAAGCGAACTCATTATTTTCGCGCTCCTGGATATTGCGATCTTCTGTTTCTCATATTTCTGAAATTTTCATTCAATTGGACCATGGATTTTTTTTTTATTATTATTTTATATATATATTTTTTTTATATCTTTTTGCACCTGCATACACCACATACTGATGAAACTCTTTTTATAAAGAACAAAAAGTAATATGGAAAAATCCTTTAGTTGTGTCAAAAAATCTGTTCTTGCATTCATGAAACTTTTATGCAATGTTATTTACATTTAAAGGCCACAATCTGCTATCTTGTAAATTTCAGAGATGCTTTCATATAAAGATCCTGTTGCTGCAATGGCAAGAAAATACAAACCTATACAATCTGCGGTTCCTGGAACTACAGTTGGCCCGATTCAAATTAATGCTTTCCTTGGAGGAGGGGTATGCATATTAATTTTCTTTCATGTTAGGAATGACACAACATGTGAAACCTCCCTGTGTTTTAGGGAAGTATATTTTTATTTATTTTGTGAAGGTAAATGATTAAATGATATATTTAGAAGTGGCAATTTTGATTCATTAACATATTACTCAGTTTATGATTTATTTTATATTTATCGTGTCAAATAGGTGAATTAAAAGAAGTAGCTGAAATGAAAAAGGGTCAGATCGATTGAAAGTTGCCCAAACTTTATTTTTTAATACAAACAGTTTACCAAAGCTTTATCATGATAAAGAAATATCATATACTGTAATTGTAATTCAATATGTTTTTGTATTCGCATTTAACCCAATTTATTTGTAAGCCTATAAAAAAAGGACAGAAAGTGTTTTACTTGTCCATTCTGAAGTTTAATTTGTTGTAACAGAAAGTATATGACACTCCTGGAGTTCATCTTCATCATAGGCAAGCTGCAGTGATTCATTCACAAGATTTACCTGCCCTTGCTCCACGAAGTCGGCTCAGGGGTCAATCATTTACGGTACCATCTTTTCTTTTTTCCCCTTGAATCTTTGCATGAGAAATCCCATCTTTTTCTTCTTTCTTTTGATCATAATTTATCATCACTCTTGAAACTACAAGGATAGTTTATACATGCAATCTTATGTTTTCCTTTTTCATAACAGCGGCAGGTAGTTTTGGATCAATGGATAAGTGAGAAAATGGAGTTTAATGACTTAACAGGTTTTTCCATATTCTGGGGTGGTCTCGTTCGAGTTGATGTTTTAAAGGTATTAAACTTTCTAATCTCACGATTATAAGTGAAACTTTTTTCCTTGTAGAGTCCCTTTTTCAATATGTCTTTAATTGTTACATTTTATTTTCAATTTTAAGGTTCTTCCCGAAACGTGTTTGACATTTTATGGACCCAAGGCGTTAAAGCTTCATATTATGCCCACGAAGAAAGCAGATGAATTTTACAAGGTATATTTAAACGTTTGCTATAAAGTCATCTGTTCTTAGGGTGTTACAGAGATAACTAATAATTTAAGCATAAGGAACATTAAGATATAACACGCTCTTGCTTATAGCTCTGCTGATATAATGTTAGAGGTGGCTATTTTGACTCATGTTTGGGTAAACAGGTTGATTAGGCTATACCAATCTGTCTAAAAGGTTCCTATAAGAAACAATTTGCTAGAAAGGAAATGGGTCTAATTGAGTAAATGAGTCATACCTGAAATTGACCAAAGTGTGTTCAAGTGCATAAAACCTCTAAAATAGCTTTACCTATTATTATTATAAAAACGTCACTTCTATTAGAAATTAATAGGATTTACAAGAAATTAGTGGGAACCCGAGCTATAACAAAACTAATCTTACGAAATATATAAGCAGCACCACGTCCTCCAATATCTTGAGCCACATATAACTTTCAAGTTCGCTCGAGGAGAGTCACCACATCCTTACAAGTTCCCCAAAGGAAGAGAATTAGAAGGGAACAAACCCATGTCCAATATTCGCACACTTGACCTTGTTGCATAGATGAAGCCCTCTTATCCCATGAGTAAAGCTTTGTATCATCTGGGTATATAAGGGGTTGTCTCTATCTCCAAATATCAACATCTTTACAAGCTGAAACCCTAGGCCGGTAATATTTGTCAACCAATGTGTCACGCACCACCTAATGCCGGTGTTTAATGCCAATGATACTAGCACATAATACAACATGGTCCACATAAATATCCCCCAGAAAGATCCTGGAACAAGCTAAGCATGACATCTGAACATAAAATAGGGAAATGCCTAGCCGAGAGCATAGAACACACCGGTAGGTCGTACCATTTATAGTTTGTCGTGAACTCGAAATCACATTAAGCCAATTGGAAGTGTAGTCTTCCATTTGGGATTTCCATAATGCCATATGTCGAGAAGATAGAGAAATTAGACCGTTTGGGTAACACAAGTGAAACATATATGAGCCATGTCTTTATGAGTATGGGAGCAACGACCTCACTTTAATCTCTAAAAAGGTCACTCGCCATTTTCGCATAAAAAATGAACAAGGCATAAGGAAGTCTTGGAAGAATGTCAGAGTTGTTAAGTCTAAGAATGTCGGAGTAGTTAAGTCTACAAGCCATCAGATTGGAGTCTAAATGCAAGGAATGCATAGTTCAAGACATCACCAGCAGAGTAAACACCAAGGTCCCCAAATACAAAAGGTAAGGTGGAAAGCCTATCACCAAACCCAGAAAGCAGCAGTGACAATACGCTCCAGAGATGAACGAAGTGCCCCATCAAAAGAACCCTGAATATAACTTGGAAATACCCGTACAAGTGCGAATTAACAACAATTCACACTGAGAGTCATTAATCTTGCTAACAGATTCATAAGCTAAATGGTTTCAACAACCAATCTCATAACAAACTCACTACTAAAATCAAAGTCCACACTAGGAGGCCCACCCACCCAATAACTTAATGTCTTACAAATGTTTTTGCATTATTAGGCGGGAAAACACCAACAGCTTCTGGGTCCTCCCGTGGCCATAAAACCTCAGTTTTTATTAACATTGGGTTGGAAACCACAACGGGTCCATCTACAAGAAGTACCATCATTTACCACGCTTGAAGGAAAGGCTCTATGAATCTCTAATCTTGCAAACTAGAGGATGTAGTACTAAGGAAAAAAGTAAAGGTCCAATTAGGTCACCATGTTGTATACCTTGGTGCGACCATAAGGTGTGTTGCCCATAATATAATCTAGCTGGGCTAGAGTAACAAAATTCCACCCAACGTGAAATGAAAGGACAATGAAGACGAATTTCTTTAGCATAACATCAAGATACACCAAATTGAAGGCATTTTATTGAAATCTGCCAACAACATTAATAGTCCCACCTCATCTCCACTTATCATTAATCAATCGATTCACAGCTTGGAGAATAGCCTCCCTGCCTCTAGATACCCCAAAACCAAATTTTCACTCATCTAAGTAGCTATCCAAAGAATGACGGATCATAGTAGCACAAACTTTGGAAACTAAACGTCCGATATGAGGTGCACCTGGCTTAACAAGTGGTGTGAGGGGGGCACTAGCAATATACTCAACCAAACCCCTGGGGTATTTACCAGGGAGAAAAAGATTCACTACTTAGGTGATAAAAGATACTAACTCATCGAAAATAGCCACAACAGTCAGCAGTCCAGCTTAAACAATCCAAAGGGGGTTGGGGAGGCAAAATATCTTGAACACAACACGTTCCCAAGGGAAACTCTCAATAATATCAAGAACCATAACAGAAGATGCAATGAGGTGGTGATTATCAATAGCTATATGCAACAATGAGGGAGTAGGTTTGAAGGGGTGCTTAGCCCGTAAGTCCTCATGAGTAGCATCATTATAATAAGCAACCCAGAAGAAGAGTTCAAGAAAGAACTTTCATAACTGCAGTATAATGACCATCACAAATCTTCCTCTTACATTGCTTGGCATTACTCTCATCCAAGTCCAAGTTTTCTATATCAATATTAGACCATGACAGGGAGGGTTCTCCTAGAGCCTCTCTCAGAAGTTGCAAACTACTACCTGTGCCTCAAGATCAAATGGCACTAGCAATATACTCTTCTTGGTGTTAACCCTTAATAGCATACCTACGGTCTAAAGTAATCCTCGGGCAAAAGGTTTTAAGAAGACAAAGAGGCAAGCCTAACAAATTAACCCAACAAGATTGTCGGAACTTTAGACCTCCCAACAAAACCTTAGTTTAACCGTCGACTCTTGTTAAGCTTTTATACCTTAAACAAAGTACAACCTACTAAGTTAAACCGGAAAAACACCACTTTGAATCATTGAGCTGCTTAATTAATTCTCACTAATGTGAACACATTAAATGACTTGTGATAATAGCCTCTTTATTTGATCGACTCCAACTCTAATCTAATTACTTAGAGTTGATTATGTGTGAATCCAATAAAGAAATCAATTGAACACCTCAATATCTGATCGTCTAACTCTAGCTTCCCCAAAGAAACCCTTTGTTTATTGGTTGCTTTTGTCGACCATAACATAGAATATAAAACGATATTAGAGAGAAAACGAGACCCGAATAAACCCTGGTATATTAACCATATTCGGCATTTGATGGTATATCTCAATCGGCTCCCCCCTCCTCTATATAATAGAGGAGGGGAACATCCTAGGAGGTTTCCTAGTCTAATACAAATTCGACCTCTACAACTAAGATATTCCATATTAATCGGTTACTTAGACTTGCACTCAAAGTCTCAAAGTAAAACCCGACTTTACATATTTAATCCTAGTCTATCTCGAATTTACACTTAACTTAACCTACATGATTATATTAACTAATATATTTTACAGATATAACATCAAGCGTGCAAATCACCCTATAAAGAGCTCCTTTCAATACCTGAGAGGACCCCAAATGACACTTTGGAGGGTTCGATTTGACGGTACGCAATCCCGTAGAAAACAAAGTAATAAGGAGGGACAAGTTAAAACCACCATGCTCGTCCGTAGCCAAATCTTCAACGTAGGTAACGTAGGTAACAGAAGGTGGAACTTGTGGTTTGGTGAGATCAAACAACACGAACCTAACCACGCCATCACCACAATCAAGGGGTGGCACGTAATTAAAACCACTATGCCGACACTTGGAACGAAGAATATGCGTGTTAAAAGAAACCCCGCATAACCACAGGCCTATACGTTTAAGCGTAACTTCTGTCTCTTCGAAAACAACAATACTAGTAGCCAATGAATGTTTTGTGTCTTTGTGATAGCTAGCGCATCCCCATTATTATTATTTATTATTAAAATAGCTCATTATAATCATATTTAACATTTTAACTCCATAATTATATATGGATATGAATTGATAACACCTGATTGTGGGGCCAAGTTGCCAACCATCAACATTCAACACGACTTAGCTCAGCTTAAAAGTTATTTTATATTGTTACCCAACAACTTTCCAATCGCCCACCTTTAATATTTGTCTATGAAAATAGTGTAGTTTACCATTTGGGAGTTTGGTATATAGAAGTCAAACTTATGACTTATGAATACAAATCGATATAGATTATGCTACAAGTTTGAACTAGATTGCTTGATGTTGTAATTGTGCAGAAAGAAGTAGGAGTTCTGTTAACACCTCCAAGTGGAGAACAAGTAGCAGAGTGGACAGGACTCGAGACTATTCGCCAATTACAATTAAGAGTCGACGACGCAAAAAGGTGTGTATATCATTCATTATATTAGAGGTTTCAGTTCCAACCCATTTTCAGACAAATCTGGATTATTTATGGATTGTATTTTATCTCCAATCAGTCAAGCTGGTAAACTTTTATAACATAGCTTATAAGCTAAATTGGATCAAAAAGTCAAACTGGACGAAAGTCCACTGACATGTTTTCAAATGCTCAAAAACTCAATTGTTTTATAAAACTTTTATACTCTTATCTTTATGCATTTTAACTCCTTTTAAAATTCTGTCGTGCCCTTATCTAAACTTACTAAGTTTGATCTGTTACCGAAAATGCTTGACCCACAATTATTTGATACTTATGACATTGACCCTTCTCTTTTGATGCCTGATTCGACTTGTAGACCTGCTTGTGATGTGGCCATCTCGGGTCTTGGGTGGATAACGGTCGAACCAGTTGGCCTAAACCTCAAAGAACCTGATTCAAGTTTAGTACAAGAAGCCATGGAGATTGCATTAGATGTCCATGTTCCTAAGCCGGTTGAGATCTTTGTTCGACCTCCACTTCCAGTGGGAAAGGTTGGTGGAGAATGGTATCAGTATCGAGATTTGACAGAGAAAGAAGAAGAAACCAGACCTAAATGGTACTTTTGAGATCCCTATGCCTCTAGAAAGAGGCGTTGAGAACCTTTCTTTTTTATTTTTCCCTCTATAGAAGTAGGAATGTAACGTATAATAGGTCTGGGATGCAAGCTGTTTTTTGTCTCCATTTTGTATTGTAAATGAGATCTCCTAACAAATTGATGATCTGAAGTCCGTGTATGTTTCATATGCAAAAGATCGTTGTTACACTTGCACATTATAACTTTGCCTCACCAAGTTCTGCTGAAGTGGTGTTAGATTTCTTGCATTCAAAACGTATGTACTAGGATGAGCGTGATATTAGAAACTAGCAATGGCGCAGCCAGGATGCGCATTTTTTGATTTATTGGAGGGGAGTATACCATATAAACCTCTACAAGCAGACTATAAATCCGTTGCATTTGCTTGTCTCTGCCGTGGACGAGCTAAAGGGTAAACTCAATTTAATTTGTGACAACTTTAAATACATTTGGTGAAGTTATAATTTTGATTTATGGGGTCCTATGGGTTGTCATTAGCGTCGTATTCGTCTAGAAGAAAAACAAAAATTGCGTTTTCATTATGGTCTTACAGAACGACAATTACTTAAATACGTTCGTCTCGCCGGAAAGGCAAAGGGGTCAACAGGTCAGGTTTTACTACTTGAAATGCGTCGATAAAATATATTTTTATCATAAAATTTAAGTAATGAGTTTTTTTATATAATTTCGTATACATGTCTTTCACAGCCGATATGGTTGTCATTATCAACATCGTTAATTTATTTATTTATTCTAGTTTTAATTGTAATGATATACAGTAGATACTCTATAAAATAATAATCGTAAAACTAATAATCTTGATAAAATTAATAATTTTAGTCCTAACTTGGAACAACTGTAAAATTGGACCTCTATCAATAAATAATAAGACAATAAGTTTTGTGAAATCCTAGTGTAAATATATTGGACCCGATGAAACTATAAATTAATAATTTCTAAAAATATTCAAAAATTTTATATTGTTTAGTTAAACTGAATTTATAGTCATTTGTTTTCCGTGAAAGACGAAATTCGGAGTTACTTTACTTTTTTAGCCATTTGTTGTTTTTTTAACTTTAAATCTATAATGAGTTTTTTTTTAATCTTTGTTTTCACTTAAGATTTGAGACATTATCTTATCGTATTGCAACAAAAAGTTGTGAATTGTGGTTGTCACTTACAATGCTTCTTTCCCAGTGACATGTCCAAAGCTACCGTATCATCCTCAAGCTCGTCTTACATGAATCTTTTTAAATTAATAATTTATTAATTTATCGATATAATAATATCCTTTTAATTGATAAAATATCCTGGTCGTGACATTATTAATTTATATAGGTTTTACTTTATGTTTATATATATGTATATCTAATATATGTGTATATATTATATCATAGTAATACTAATGTCTTGTTTTATGTGTTAAGATAAAGGGTCAAAGCTCAACAAAAATCACAAGCAATAAAAAGAAGAGATTGACATCCTACCACAAATGGAACCTGAAATCATTAGTTGTAGTCTGGTGGTTTCAAAGATCGCTATACACCTTCATCGTTTCAAGCTCAAGG
>JANDBE010031917.1:0-12384 GCA_024320915.1 Erigeron philadelphicus
AGGGTTAAATTGTAATTTTTTCACTTGAGGGACGAAAAGTACAAAACGAGCCAAGTTTAAGGACGAAAAATGTAATTAACTCCTTTCTAGGGAGTTGCTGTTCCGCCTGTACAAAATGAATACAGGTTAGAAGTGGCAATATGACCGGCTGGGTGAAGTTGACTTTGGTTATCAGTATTGTATTATTATGCAAGTATATATTATAATAGGAGATCACATATAGTATATATTTATTTACTTTTGAACGGCCAATATGGGCTTAGTGGCATTGCCTCTTCATACACCCAAATCCAATTTCAAAGGAATCCATTATGAGAAAACCAGTCAACTGAAGTACCGAATTACCAATCCACGTATTGATGGTTGGTTACTTAGGGTATATATGATAATTAGATTCAGAATTGACACTCTAATATAACATAATATAAAACATTTATTTAGCGACCTCTAGATTGGATCTTAAGCATATAATTCGAGCAAGTAGAAGTAATGAAGCTTTTCCCTAAATGCTTGGGTCAATATTTGGCACCGTCACTTCAACATCACTTTCTGAGAGTTGAGAAGTTTGGATGACAGATCTTATTGCCAGATTAGGTTCGGAAACTTTCTTGACAAACTTAGCATTGGCTTCATCCAAACACAAGGCTACCATCATAAGATCATGGATTTCTGGAAAGAGGCTAGGCATGTCTACCCTCGTTTTGTATTCACCATCACTCTCTTCCGGCTTCTTTGCTCCTCTCTGGTTCCAAATGAAATTTGAAACAAAGCTCAAAGCAGAATGGCCATGAGCTGCCTAATGCATTGCAGCCTCTCTTTTACAAACACATAAGATGTTAGCACAAAGCGGAGCAGGTGCCAAATCACTCGACACTTCAGTTTTGTCAATAATATCGAAATACAAGCCTGAAAAAGTTTCTCTGTGACAATTGGGACATAATAAGACACATTCAATTCTAAAACCTTATTTTTTAAGATGTAAGGTCTTAAGTCTTTATCCTTGGCATTTCCTTTTATAACTCCAACCCACACAATTTCATTTACTACCAATTCAGCAAGATTTCCTTCAAAATCGTAAAGGAAGCCTTCTGGTTCGGCTTCTGGGTCATATTCAGCACTCATTAGTTCATGAATAGAGGTTAGAGACTTTTTATGCCTTCACTTAAACAACAGCTTTTTCATAAACTTTTCTAAGGTATCTTTTCAGCTCGATGTATTAGGTGTTGGGTGTAAAATGAGGGGAAATGTATTGGAAAGGGGTTTTGCTGATGTGGCGCCGAGTAGACTGTGTATTGGAGTGTAATGACTCAAACCACTGGAAATGATCTAAAGTTTTTCTTAGTATGTCCTCCAATGTAGCTTCACAAAACAGCTTCTTATAATCCAATAGCAACAAAAAACTTAACAAAAAAAGATAAAAATAAATAAATAAAACTAATATACATAGATTTAGATAATGTAGTGGCATCATGAAGACATGAACCATTCCAATGGGTTCATAATCACCCTTAAATATATTCAAAATGCATAAAGCTGCCTATATCAAATTGGTTAAAAAGTTCAGTATCATGCGATAATATAGATTTTTAGCAAAATTAAAACATAAAATATTTTACTCACCAGAAGCTCATCTAAGTCAGCATGAGGGGAAGGCGAAGGCTCGGTGGCAGGAGCTGACGGTGTTACGGGTGGTACTGGTGGTACCTGTTGTGATGGTGTTAGTGGTGGTACCTGTTGTGATGTTGTTATTCGTGTAGTAGGCAGAGGATCCTGGATACCGTCATTTCGTTTGATAACATGAAGTTGAGCAAAATAAGTTTTTTTCAAATGTTAAGAGAGAGGGGGAAATATTTACAGAATCCGACATAGCAAGAAACTCCCACTGTTCTTGGTTGAGGTCTAGAACTTCTTGATCACCATCATCATACAATATCTAAAATATAGAACAATGCTAGTTAGTCAGCAATCAAAATACATAGAAAACATTCATAGACCCATTATATTGAACAAAACGGTAGTCAACATCACACCTTGTGCCTCTTTGTAATACAGTCAAATCTTTTGACAACTCCTGGGTAATATCTGCAGATGAAGATTATGCATTAAAAGAGTCACAAAGATTCATGAATGTCACTCAAGCACTAGGATTCTTACAAATTATCATCAGGCCACAAAACTTTTATCCTCCTTCCTTCCAAATTTTTACCATTCTTAACGGACTGAGCCTGATTTAGCACAGACGGTTAGCGTAAGTAGCACAATTAGCACAGGTGGAAGTAGATGATATTTACCCTTTTCATATTTTGTAGAGGCTCATCTCTCCTGCGTTTTCCATTTACGTTTGTTACAGATATAGCTGATACTGGTAAATTATCTTGAGTTTTCTGGGGATCAAAAAGAGAGCAGTATATATTGGACCATGGATTTGGGATGGTGTCGATGATAATGTGGTAAAAATCATCATTCATTTCATGGAGTGAGTTACATATATATATATATACAAATCAATCCTTGTGATCAAGGAGAGGATAAATCAATCTCTTATAATCAAGGAGAGGTAATCGAAACTAAAATTAACAACATTTGACTTTTCTATATTTTGAATTATATAGCTTTTAACGAGCTATTACCCCCCTTCAATGGAACACGTGGGGGGCCAACGTGGAGCATGGTGTGCAAACGTTCAAAAATGGGTCTTTGAAGGCTCTTTGTGAAGAGGTGACCCGAGGATAGTAGTTAAGCAAAATGGTAATCAGTGTCTGCGCGTTACTGGGGGACTTTTACAGTCATATAAAAGTGTTGGAAGATGTACTGGCACTCTGGCAGAGCATGTATTCACGCAGAAGATGCCAGATGATTCAGTGTTGGAAAATACTAAACCCTGAGGTGAATCGGATAATATAAACTAGTAGTGACTAGATATACACCTTTAAAACATAAGCTACACTTACATAAGCAAAAGTAACCACCATATGACCATCTTATTTCATTACCATGTATATTACGGCCAGCCAAATATACCTAAAAGCTATGTCTAATTTACATACCACATGTGGGAGATGTGGTCTAAGTTGATCAGCACACCTATTGATAACACTTTCTGCTAGTTCTGATGCAATCTGCAGAAGGGTCAAAATTTTAGTACTGCATATCATTAGATATGAATGAAGAGCCGATAGCAGTAAACAAAACCTTATTATCCTTTCTCACAACCGTGAGTAGGAGATCCACAAGCTCGGGATTGGGTGGCTCACTTTTCTCTATGATCATAGTCATGAACTTTTCCATCTTGGATACAACAGCAGGGGAATTCGAGCTTGAAAGCAAGCAGAAGGAAAAGCAAACTCAGTCGAGCTTAAAAAGTCTTCCAATAAAAGACATGAGTTCCTTATAACAAGTTTAACTACAATTAATCAGAAGCAGGTTTAACCAGATTTCTTACCCAGCAGCATCCAGAAACTGCTTAAACAGTCGAACTGCTAATTTATCGAGCTGCAGATCAGACATCAACACTGACAATTTTAAATTTATAAATATATCAAGAATCTTGGTCATTCTGGTATACCAGCCACCAGATGTAAAAGATAGTTTCTCAAATGTCATCACTACCAATTCGAGAATCTCCTGCGCACCAGCAACAAGAAAAGCAGAATTACATAATGTTTATATTATCACTGAAAACATAAACCTTTGTTCCTATGTTTAGTACCTTCATCTGTTCGTTCGTGTAAGGGAAGCCTGGTGCCATAATTCTCATGATCTCGCAAAGGCAACTTGAAACAGAGATATTAACATCCATGTCAGGATGTCTCACCAGTTTTTATCGATAAGTGCATTAATTATCGGTTGCAGTACTTTTATAGTCGATTCGGATGATGATCGTTGCACCTCAGACAGAAGTCCCTCCATTTGCTATTACAAGAATGAAGCATAGAAATGAAAGCCTAGCCTGTCCACTGATACATTAACAATACTAACTGCCTGAAGCATAACCATACATTTCTTGAGGTGTAGTAGATAGTCTTTTTACCAACAATGAGTTAGCCTGGTGGTAAGGAAAACACTGCTAGCAGTTGTAGAACCATTTGCCTATCGTAAGGGTTAGGGCCATTGCCTTCAGTCGGTAAATAGATCGAGGTTCCATACTGTCCTGTCCTGAACGAGAACGCGAACTCAGGTTCGATCCCCGATTGGTACAAAAAATAATTCCTTTAAGGTATCCGTTACCAATGAAGCCTAGACCCAAATGTGAAGTTTAAATACACGGGTTTGATCCTTCGGGATGCCCAGATCATGTGGGAATTAGGATGAAGGTATTGTACCGGTGGCTCATACGGGATGAGTCGATGGGTGGTACCGGGGCTAGGGTTCCATTATTACCCTTTTTAGTATATAGTTTTTTCCCTTAACGAAATGAACTTATTATATCTTGTATTGGTCATCAACAGATCAAGTAAGCCATATTTTGCATCATTAAATATTTTTTAACACTCATTTATAACAAATTGAATACACTGCACTTCAAAAAATAAAAGTTAAATTAAACTTATATAATATATTTTCATAGGCCAAATATTTCGAAAGCCATCACAACCACTTATCTTTTAGTAATAACTCATAGATGCTTTTTAAGCTGGGCTAACTCATCTTTAAAACACTGATTTCTTTTTATCACAAGAAGTCATATATCAAAAACTCATATAATAATATAATAACACTTTTATATATACACTTTTAGTGCTATGGTGTTGTATATAATTTATCTACCAATGATGACTAGTCCAACTGGTCTAAGATTTTACCAAGGTTTTGAGTTTGATCCTTAGCAGATGGCAAGTCTTGGAGTTTTTCCTCCGAATATTTGTAAGTTGTAACAGCCAATGGTTAACATCGCGTTGTCTAAGGTACGTGCAAGGCTTCACCATTATTTGGTGAGGTTTACCTAATGTCGCATACCGACTGAATGTTCGCAAAAAATAAATAATCTATCTATACACTTTTTTTTAGAACGGCAATACTTTAAACATTTACTTCATATATATTTTTTTTTATCTTTTTATTAGCTTTCATACCGGCCATAGTGTGGATGGTGATGTGACAAAATTTTATATTGGTTGTGATCAGGGTAAACTACATTCTTTGGTGGTCACAACAAAAATAAAAATAACACTAAATATAAGTAAGTAGTAGATTATTACTCGTTTTATATAATGAAAAAAAAAAAAAAAAAACACTAACATGAAGGGCATTGAGAAGCTCCTTATTTGAAAAAGGCAAAGGGAGAAGCTTCATTGGCTGATCAGTACTATTCAGAAGCTCAGACTCAAACAATGTCTGTGACATTTCTGGATTTTGATCAATTACTGTGCATGAAAAGAAGCAGGATTAGGTTGGTAACAGTTAGAAAGTTGGGCTGAGGTAAGTAAGATTAGATTGGTTACAGTAAGAACATCCACAGTTTTTTATGACATTATTTTTGCCACATAAATATTCCATTAATTTTAATGAAAAATGTTAAATCTTTCTAACCAAATAACCTAATAATCCTCCTAATATATTAAAAAGGTGGCATGTGATATCCGCTAATTCTTTTCACATGTCATCATCTTATAGTTACGAGAATTAGGTTAATTGGTTAGAAGGATTAATCATTTCATAATTTTAAGTATAAATTTTTTTTACTAAAATTATAATGTTTTTCTAAAGCTTTTTTTTAACCCCAAGAGAAAAAAAACTTTTGTTCGAAAGATTAAAATTTCTCACCCTATTGATAAAAAACCTATTACACCCAATAACATCAATCTTTTAAAATACTTTTTTTCTTCAAAATAAACATTTCTAACAATTTCCATTGAAGATGCCCTTTAAAAGTTTTTTATCCTTTGATTTTTAATCATTATCTTAATCTTTTATTTTAATTCAATATTAAAAATTAATTTTAGTGGATGTTAATCCGTGAAAGTAAGGGTGCAAGCTGTGACTAAAAAATATATAATTATATTAGATATAACAGTCTGCTAGAATTTACTTTCTGAACATGCCTTGTACGAATTCATAGCTTACT
The DNA here is from genome assembly GCA_024320915.1 of Erigeron philadelphicus. Taxonomy (NCBI): domain Eukaryota; kingdom Viridiplantae; phylum Streptophyta; class Magnoliopsida; order Asterales; family Asteraceae; genus Erigeron; species Erigeron philadelphicus. The sequence goes on from JANDBE010031917.1 coordinate 6,065, forward strand.
CAATTTTCATTACCTAGTTTAAAATATTACATAATATATGTAGAATCTATCATACACGTATACAAAGATCAGTGGATCACTTATCTAATGACATAAAAACTAAACAAATGTTATCAACGCTTATTGAGGTGAGCTTGTGGTGGTTAACGACAACTACATGTAACCAGAATTCAACACTCCGGCGCCGACCACCAAAAGCCAAGGATCCGGTTTCACCTCCGACTAATGCTCAGACATGATGTGAAGGTAAGAGAGAAAGAGAAAGGAGAAAACAAGATCTGAATGTTTACTCAATACTCATTGATAATGTACAGTAACTACTTCATATTTTTATCTTCCCTTTATGTTTAATCGCCCCTAATTGAAGAAGATAATGATATAGCTTTGTGATGATGATTTTGACTTTTACTGCAGAATGTAAAGTTGCTCATTTACTATGTTGAATCTATAATTAAATAATATGAGTACTCCAATCTCCCTATACTACTAAAGGAGGAAACATAGTGACATAAGAAAAGCCGATGTGTCAGCCATTTAAGGTGGCCAACAAGGTTTTTCTTATGTCAGCATGATATCATATATTTATTATTTATATTTATATCTATCTATGTAATAAAGTGGATGTGCATATAATATAAAGTATATTTGTGTATAATGAGCGGGCCTTTTAAATTGAGCGGGCCTTTTAAAAATTGAAATGAAAAATTCTCACACACAACTTTATCTCTCATCCGCCATCTACTTTTCATATCAGATCCAAAGTCATATTCATAGTTTCTTATCTCTATCTATTCAATCTACAACAACTTGTTTGAAGGAGATTCGTCTAATGGATGAATAGTTACTCAATTCATCCGCTTTCCATCTTCGACTTCATCATCATCATCATCATCATCGTCTCTATCTTTTGAGGGGGATTCATCCTAGGATGAATATTAATCAATCAAAGGTATGTAAACCTAATTAAATCAGAAGTGTTATTAAGTATTAACTATTCAGATTTATAGGTTTTTTTTTGTTTTCTTTAAGTGCACTATAAACAATTTAATTGTTGGTTTATTGCTCTGTAGGTGTTTGATATTATGTCTCAAAGAAGAATTGGTTATTGAGGTATGCTTTTCTAAAAAAAAATAAAAATAAATAATTTTATTGTTAAGAACTGAAGAGTAGTATGCTATATAATTTTTTTGAAATAATTTTATGTTAATGCCAAAAGTTAAAGAAAAACATGGAATTATGTCACTTACAATAATTTAGGGTAGTTGAGATTAGGATTTCATAACAAGCTGCTGCTCTTCGCTTATTTTTTTTCTTCCATTTTTTTTTGTTTTTACAGGGAATTCGGATGAAGATGATGAGAAAAATGTAAGTTTTTAAAGTTTACATGTTTTCTAAATGTTACATGGATTAATATGATAATTTGTTTCTTTTAGTATGGTAATCATTTGGTGAGGTTTTCTATTTCAGTGTGTTAGGGAGAAATTAGAAATTAACTCAAAGTGTTTTAGTAGGATAATTGATTGTTTTTAGATGAAAATATGTTTGGAAAGGAGCTTTGAGGCTGAATATTGGTTGTTTTTAGTATGAAAGTATGTTTGGAAAAGAGCTTTTGGGGTTTGGGAGAAGATGGTTATATACGTATTTAGTATTTAGACTCGGTTTTCTTGAAATTAATAACCACTTGATAAATTGATGTTAATCGTAATGCTTCAAGTATGATAAGAAAAAGTGTCAGCTCAATAATATTTGACCCATTTCCTATCAAAGGTTTTTTTAAAGTGGTTCAATTAAGGGTAAGAAGTCGAAAACTATTTCTGGTCTACTTAAGGGTGCAAAATCTCACTTGATGTGAAAGAACATGTTTTGGAGGAGGAAGATGACTTTTTTTTGTTAAGTGGAGCATGTTTTGCAAAAACTCACTGTATTTGTGTAACATATGTTTTGACTTAAAATATGTCACGATTGCTACAAGTTCGACCAGAAAGTCGTAGACTATGGAAAACTTATGTTTTTGTGATGCAGGTTGAAATCTATGATGATACGAGTTGTACCTCTGATGAGTTCAAAGAGGATGATAAGCAGTATACTTGTTGGTTGTGAGAAAATTCTTAAATATGCAATAAAGTTAAAAACGCATGATGAGAAAGTTTGGATATGCATTTTTCCGAAAGTGATAGTCTTAAGCGAGGTAAATATACTTTATCTTTGTATGTTGTCGAGAATGATTAATTGAATAGTTCTTTGTAATTTCCCTCATCTAAATTTCCTACTACAATGTGAAGGAATTGGCTTCTGCAAGGGAAGAATTTGTTACACTTTTTGAACAATTAAAGGTTGGTTTTTACTTCTTGTTACATTATTAACCTTTTTAAGATCTTGAACGATATGAAGCCTCTCCTTTTCGTTTTACTATTAAAGACCATTATTAACCTTTAAATAATTTCATGTACAATCTAGCAACATTTTAATGGGAGCATCCGACTAAAGTCGGTTCATATTCTCAATCAACTTCACCATTTCATGATATTAGTGGTTATGGAGTGGAGGAACTCTCAAGAGTTTTCTTTTGCAGCAGCATGGATGATTATATGGTTCTAATGGAATGAAACTAATCATGGAACTTAAGATTATGAAGTTTGTCGGTTAGTGCCGGTTTTAATTATTTGATTTGTACTATGCTGCCATTTCTTAAATATACTATGGGCTATGCACAGAGTATACAATATAAACTTTGCTTTGTTGAACTTTAATATGGACTCTTTGTATAGCCCTCTTTTAAATTTGTGGTTTCAGGAATTCAGTGAAGCAAATGCAGAAGGTTCCCTACTGGAGACGATGAGATGGTAACTGTTAAAGTTTAATATGGACTAATTGTCTAGCTCAAAATAATAGTCACGTTTTGGTGGACAGTTTTTGGTAACTGTTAAATTTGATTATTTATCCGAGAAGATGTCGTGGGTTAATTGTTTGAGTGGTTTAAATCACAGAACAAATGAAGTTTCTAAAGAGTTAGATGAGTTTTTTGGGGGTTTTATTGAAGAGCATGTAACTCAGAGAAATAAGACGAATACCTATGTGAAAGTCAAGATTCAGTAGACATCTTGCTTGATGTTTAAAATGGTCATGAAGGCAGCTTCATTGTTGAAAAAGATTTCAATAAAGCTTTCATCTTGGTAAGATATACGAGTACAAAGATACATGGGGAGACCAATTAGGAGAGCGACTGAATCGGCGAAAGTTAAAAATCACTTGGGGAATGAGAATTATGACGGGCAGCAACACCAGTCAGAGAGACATTATGGGAAACTTCACTAAAGAAATGTTTAGGTGCTGATCATCTTAAATAGAACAGAGTATGTAAAGTTAACTTGATAGGTAATTGGCTTTAGAGTAATAATCGTTACAGTGGCTTCTTGTATAAATGACAATATAAATCCTCTATACTTTATATATTCAAAGGTAATTTGATTTATGCCTTTTTTTTAGCTTTCTAAAATCCTTATTCATCTTTTACGGGATAAATTGATAATATATTCATATTTATATTTATATCTTTGTTAGGTTAATTTATAACTATGTTTATATTTATATCTTCAGTTAAACAATTTTATATATTTTGATATCTTCTTTTGTTTATGTTATATTTTTTCTCTAAAATAACATGTTTTTTATTTAAATATTAAATATTTGCTCTTTTTGGAAATACTTAAAACAAAATAAATTCAAAGGCTCGCGTTTTACGCGGGATTTAAATCTAGTTGAAAGAATATATTCAGGCGGGACGTATATACAGTTGACACGTACATTTCTTTTAATATTTTAATCATATATTAGACCTTGAGCCCCAAGGATGATGTAATGGTAAAAAAATTTGTTTAGTTATTCAAGGTTAAGGATACGAGATTAGATTATTAAAATTGTAAAATGTATTTTTATAATTTTTTTTAAATTGGGAAAGCAACGAGTAGAGAGAATAGGAGAGAGGAGTGTAGTTTTTTGTTTCAAAAATTTTTTCTTTATTTTTGAGCTGATTAAAAAGGAAAATTTTTCTTATTTGCTCTCTTTTCAACCCTTAAGTTAACTAAACAAGCACAAGCTTGTCATTGAGTCGAACGTAAGACCTATCAGTAAAACCTTAGATATCTTTTCTTAATTTCTAAGTAATTGTCAATTAATTTGTACCTCATCGGCTAGTGGACACATAATAACATGTCCCGATACTTGTCACATTTAACGAGTCAGGGCTAAAGAAAACTATAAACTTTTTCAAAGGAATACTCATTTGGTTCAAATGAAAGCAAATGATAACAACACAATCATGCTTATGTTTTTTTCTTAAAAGTGGCCAAAACATAAAATGTTCTAAACAAAATTCAAAAATCAATCTCAAAACATATATTTAATATTCTATGTTTAGGTATATGTTTATATAGATGTATAAGTTAATAAAATATACGATGATAAGGAAAGAGAAATGTAAATAAACTAAATCATTAAGTGAAACCACAATGTCAAATTTGAAAGAGGAAAAAAAAATAATCATCCGAAAAAAAAATCGGGTTTTGCTCCAATGCAACGAAAAGAGTGTGATAAGCATTTAAGTTTATTTTGTGACATGTAATTTATAGTATTGGGTTTGATAAAGACATCTTAAAACATGTTATTTGCCTTTTGAAGATTCAAGTAACGGACGAAATAAATGTTCTTTTCTTACTTCTCGGGAATGAAAATTCAATCAAATAATGGGATGTTTATGATTTAAACGAATGAGATTCCTTTATCTTTGAATAACGATATACACTAAGGAATGAAATTCAACTCTAATTCAATTAGATTTTATAAAAAATTGTGACCTAAACATGACCTAAATTCAAAAATACTATACTAATAACTAGAAGGATCACTACTACAAAATCGTCCATTTCCCACGGCCAAATCCGTGAGAAAAAGACGAATTTCCCACGGATATTGGCCGACGTTAAAAGGGGCGTGGGAAACATTTTCCCAAGAATTTTCCCATAGCCAATTTTTTTTTTTTTGCCACGGCTTTCCCACAATCAAAAAATTCGTGGGAAAGTTTCTCACGGTTTTATTTTCCCACCGATTTCCCACGAATCTTATCTTCCCGTTGATTTCTCAGGAACTCTATTTCCCATAGATTTCCTACGGAATTTATTTCTAACAGATTTCCCACGGATTTTTCTCATGGATTTACAACGGATTGTCTTTCCATAGATTTCTCGCGGATTATTTTGCCACAATTTTCCCATGGATATCATTTTTTTACCCACAAATTTCCCACGAAAACGCTTTCTTTTCCCACAAATTTCCTACGAATGTCATATATTAATTAAAAATATATTTTCTAGTTTTTTATTCCATTTTTCTGGTATACCTAAAAGTAAATCCGCAAAAATTAAACACACTCGTTCATTCACGAAAGTATTAATTAATATTAATAATCCAAAACAAAAGTAAATCTGCCGACAAAGATACAATATCATTCGAAAGTTTAAAGCTTTGTATATCATTCAAACTAACGAATAAATCTTGACATTTAGGACGGTGTAGTCAAATTGGGTAAAAAATTCATCATAGCGGCATTGATAGGTTTCATTTGTTCCGTTTCCTCTTTATTCTTTGCTTTCAAATCCTCTAGCTCCTTCCTTTGAGTTTTTTCACATATTTTATATCATCAATCTCCTTTTGTTATAGCTTATGGGTATCTCTTCCACAGTTTGGGTCAATACTTGTACCTATATACATGCAATTCATATATGAGTTACTACACACAACAAACACAATTACATGTAACCAATGGGTCCTAGTTTGGATTTGGTTGAACATTGCATAATGAATGCATCTTTCACATCAACACAAATTTGTTATAACATAATGATTTATATCATCATATTACGGTTAAAGTTATACAAACTTAATGTATTTCCATTGTTGTTAGATTTTGTTCAAGTAACAACATATAAGAAAGGGTGTCATAAAAGTCATCCATGTAAACAATATTTGCTATTTTATTTACCATGGTTTTTAGTTTAAGTATCTGACCAGTAAAAGGTAAAAAGTAATTAGAACTACCCATATCTAGGTGAATACTCATATCAAGCTTTTAACGACCCGCAAGTTTCTGCTTCGTCACTTTTAACAATGAGTTACGGTTCGGTAAGGGACTGTAATGACCAAATAGGCCTACGAAACATGCCCTTGCCCAGGACCGACACTGACTATTAATTAACTTAAAAGCATACTCAAAACTTAGAACACTTTGGACAGTAAGGTTACCGTAACAGTTGTCAACTTTACAT
>JANDBE010034042.1:0-12328 GCA_024320915.1 Erigeron philadelphicus
AAAACAAATTAGCCCTCACCACTAAAAGTTTTAAGATCCGCCTATGAGAGAATATGATTGTCAGGCACCCACTCACATGTCATTTTTTAGAACATAAAAAACATGAGGGGCCAAATATTTATTTAAAGTATTAAAAAATTAGCATGTGAGGGGTTTTTCACCCAAATTTGGTACATAACACCATACTCACTTTTTCTTTTTTTTTCCATGTAAAATTTTCGTAAAAGTTTATAACATTTTTTAAATGCATCAAAGTCTAACAGAAAAATACATATGATGGTATTCGATCTTGAATTCGAGACACCATACACTCATAAAATTACTCGTGTGGTAGATGATGTCATAAGAACAAAAGAGACATTCAGATCCAACCACTCATTTGTACCTCAAAAAGTCAAAAGACGTTTGGTTGACGTTGTATTCGACATTCAGCAAACACTTTATGCGTGGAACAATTGATCAAAAGTGTTAACATATTTGGCTTTAACGAGACTTTTTGGCGAATAGGACGAACATGTTACATAAGGGGGAAAAAACGTGTAAGTCACGTGTGTGTGTGTTGGGGGGGGGGGGGGTATGGTCCGAGTGGAGTTTTGAAAACGTTCGGTATAATCTACGTAATTTCGAAAGAAAAGATATCAAATCAACAATATGCCGCAAATATTAGGTATCATTTAAGTAATTAACTCTCAATGTTATTCATAATGCTCAGAAAGTTTATATTCATTTAATACCTTTCTTCATGTATCTTGTATACATAATCTTATATACATATGTTAACCTTAATGTCCAGCAGTCCAGGCCCTATAACATCACACTACTACAAAGAGCGGTTTGTAAGCAAAAATTTACAAACACTTTTGGTCCTACTAACCTTCATCTTAGTCAATCAATTGTCAAGACTAAAAGCTTAAAAAAGCCCAATAAGGGATATGCCTTATGTTTCCATCTTAGACTACCTGCAATGCTTCAATTAGAGAAAAAACATTTGGTGAGGTGGATGAAGCATTTAGAAGGATGAAGTGGAGAGGAAACATGAAGGGGAAGCACATACTTGGCCAAATACACTCAAATGCATCCACTAGTAGGCTCCACATTAATTAAATATAATTTTTTATTTGAAAAACCACATTCTCTCTCTTCTTTATAACTTTTCATTAAGTTTTATTTTGATTTTTAATCTTCGTTCTACTTTAATTTGAATATCTATATTTTACCTTTTTTTAAGAAAATGTAATTTTTTTTTATGTAATGCAAGTTTAACTTTTATTTAACTTTATCTTGTTTTTTTTATTGTTTATTATTTAAATATTTTTTTACATTTATTTATTAAATATTTTTTAAGATTACATAATAAAAGTTTTTAAACTAAAATAAATAACAAATGATGATGTGGAATAGAGAGGTTGCATGTGAAAAGGATGAGTTGGAGTTAAAAAGAGAAGAGATAATGCATGTAAGAAGGATTAGTAAAGAACTGATGTGGCAGTGATGACTAGGATGCATGTAGTTTTTGAACATATATATTTTTTTTAAAGATAAGATGCATGTAGTTAATGCAGATTGTTGCATTGCGGGTAGTCTAATAACTAATGAGTTTCACAAAGATGAGATTTATAATTAGGATAATAATAAATATGTCTAACAATATGCCTAAAGGAAACATGTCTAATTAATGCATTCAAGTTTTAACAAATGGATTCCACATCATCCCTTTCATAATCTTAATATTATATTTGTCATGTGTCAAACTCTTTTTATTAGACATATTTTTAGGTCTATATTTCAAAAACATTAATCATTTTTTTTTAGTTAATTGGCTTAAAGTGAGAAAAAATGGGTAACAAGATTAATTCAATGATTAAACACTTAAACACAACCATCATAAATGATATTTCATACTAGTGATAAAACTCTTCCTTTTACATGGCACGATTTTGGTGAAAACTAGTACTTTTACCTGGACGTTGTCTCGGGTGAAAAACAAAACTCTAGTGACAAAAGTTAATAAAATTAAGCTGAATAACGAAATTTGTTTGGCAAAAGTTAAGAAAACAAAAGTTGTAGTCAAAAGTAAAGATAATAAATTTTGGTAACAAAATTTAGAAACCAAAAGTTATGTGGTAAAGGAGTTAAAAAACACAAAGTTATGTGAGAACCATTAGAAAAGTGAAGAAACTAAAACTTGAAAACAAATTTTGTGTACCGAAAGCTTAAAAAAGAAAAGTTATTTGGCAAAAAGTAACAGAGGAAATGTAATAAAAGAAAAGTAATAGTGGCGAAAGTTTAAATAGTTAAATTATGTGTTAAAAATAAGAAAGAAGTAAACTTTTGACTGGAAAAACTTAGAAATCAAAAGTTATGGGGCCAAAAGTAACTAAATCAAAACTTTAATGGCAAATATTAAAATAATTCAAAAACAAGGTCCGTTAAATACTCTTTTGTAACTACCATTAATTAGTCACCCAACACTTAAAGGTCGTTAAATATGACTTAACGACTGTTAAGTCTGTTAGTTCGTTAGTTGTGCAATTTCAAGTTGTATCTACTGCTTGACGGGGTGTACTTTTAGCTACACTAACACCCCCTCAGTAGCCGACCTTGATTGTTAGTTGTTATATATAATTTAAATATCATTTCATATGTTCAACTATTATTATAATTTTTTTTTTTAACAACAGTGATATTGACTTAGCGACGTTGTCTCTTTATCGTCCGGTATAGATTGACCACGTCACCAACACAGTCAATCCTAGGGCAGGACTAGCGGTGGTAATCCCTCTACTGTTCCTGAAGAAACTAGCTAAATGCTAGAGAAAAACCCTCATGCCCTACCTCTTTGGCAAGGACTTCCTGTAGGGGATATACAGTGTAACGAACAAAACAAGATATATGATATTCAATCTCTAAATGCGTGTAACACTATAAGATTGAATCAATTCGGTGGTTCACGTACCCCAAAATATTCAATCGGATACAATAAGAGATTAGAGAATTTTCTGTATGATTTGTGTTTGAGTGCTTGTATGAACCAGAGAGAATTCTTAAAAGAATTCGTGACAATATATATACGGATTTAGGGCCCTTAACTGCTTTAAAAGCAGTTAAAATCCAAATTTGAAAGATTAGCAAAATCAGTCTCATATATTCCGAAAATTAAAATTTTGAGAAGTTTTGTCATAGCAATTTTAATGGAAATAAAAAATTATAATAACCTCAAAAATTTCATAATATGAATCGTTGCGTTAAACTTAAAGGTTTTTTTTTCTAACTCGTTTTATGTTTATAAATTTTTAAAGACGACACTGCTTAATATTCCGTAGTATATATGTAAAAAGAAATGATTTACGGATCGTCCTCGATCAAGAAATGTTTAGTCAATTCACCTATGTGAATATGTGATGATATGATAGGAACATTTAGTTATCCACCCATGTGATTATATGACGTGTTTTCAAACATGTTAAACGCGAATTTATAATTCGTACAAAATAATAAATTTCTTTTGGCCTACATATATTTCCACCTGCCCCTTTCGTGTGTAAATGACCAAAAATTTTCACACGTTAGACCAAAAAATATAGCATAATTATTCCAAAATCATTTTGTAAAAATCATACTTGATAATCCATTATCTGTATCCATAAAAGAATTACATGTGGCCAAAATGAACCCATCAAAATACACTTTTCAATACATAAAACGTGGTAAAAACATTCATTTTACCAAATATGAAATATATACAGATATATATGCGCCTAAAAGAAAAGATATTAAAGTTGGTCCCACCAAAATAGTTACGAGTAAAAGAAAAGGACCGTGGACTAACACAGTAGTATACGTCTCTAATTTGTCTTTTAAAACAACAAAAAAACTATATATTATATCCAGAAAAAATAAATATAAATAAACCCACAGAAACAAATACTCATTTACTTGAATCCTACGCAATTCCAAACTTCCTCATCAAAGTGTTTCCCTGTGTTTGCGTAAGTATTACTTGATCGAATATATGAAAATATATAATAACAATCGATATATATATGTAAATATAAAAAATAAAATACTACATGTATATATGTTTTAGTTAGTTGTGTATGTGTGTGAGTTGTTCTTTGTTGTTTTGTTATCGAGTAGCCATCCATCATTAGGTTCATATTCTCGTTGTTAAATCGTAAATTCTAAGCATTCTATTTAGTTGTTGCTACTACTATTTCTTTATTCATTCAATATTATTAATAATCATTCGAGTTGGCATCGTTTGGTGAAGTTATAATTATTATTATTTTTTTTCCTTCTTTATATGATTGTTTGTTTGCATTTGTAACACACACACAAACTCACACACAAACATCAGAAGTTAAGCATAATTAAGGTATCTACTGATGTTCTTACTTCAATCTTGTGTGTTGTTTAGCATTGAATTCATTTGATTTTTGAAGCTTGTTTGTTTGGTTTTGTGTTATTAATTGTTACTTGAGTAGTGTAGTTACTACATTAGAGTTCCAAACAACATGTATGTTGGCATTTACGAACGAACAATGTTTGACTTTTGGTATGGAAAAAAATGATTATCTTGTTAACTTATTATCTGCGTTTTCGTAGAGAAAAAATCAGTTATTTTGTTTTAAAAAACTAACGGGTTGAGACCTCTTTTTTTTAAAAAAAAACACTTGTTTTCAAGATGCAAAATGTGTTTTTCATATGAAATCTACACTCTACCTATGTTTGTTGAATATGAACCTAGTAATGGCATTTAAAATGATAATCAAAACTGACACATATTTTCAAAATCATACTTCAATGATTTATTCATTGAAGTGTGGAATTTTTGGGACAGAGGAGTAGCTTTTAATATTTTAAAGTCAAATTTTAGGAGTTTCAGTTGTTTATCATAGAGTTAAATGTAAAGATTTAGCCTATATTTGTTTATTGTTAACAATGTTTCATCTTTAATTAATTGCTGATTTGGAATCAAATTGTAGCTTAAAATTTTAGATGTATGTGAGATTTAGGTGTTTAATATTGACTTTGGGTGTAACTTAAAGATCTAGCCAACATTTGTTTAATGTTACCAATGTCATTTTCAATTAAAATAGGTGATTTGGGGTGAAATTTGGTGCAGGTCTATAGTTTTTTAATGTTAATTTAATGATCGGCTTGTATTTGTTTACTATTAACAATGTCATCTTCAATTAATTGCTGCTTTGGAGTCAAATTGTTGCTTTAAGTTTTGAAATATATATGTGGATCAGTTCAGTTTATACTGGTACATACCATGTGCTCGATTGTTATCTAAACGTATTTTAGACTCCGGTCTGTTAACATTATTGCAGATATTAGCTTTTGACAATGGCGACTACTGGTTCAAATGGAGAACATAAATCTACAAAACCACCCCCGACCCCTTCACCTCTGCGTAACTCTAAATTCTTCCAGGTATAAAGTCGTTGCAGGATTCATAGACATTATATTTACTTAGTTTATATCATGTTTGCTGGTTTATAATCTTGTCCAAGATATAAAGCGTAAACACATCAGTCTAGCTTATGCTACCAAGTCATACTATTTTTTTGCGTACATGAATTGCAGTCAAATATGAGGATCTTGGTTACTGGTGGTGCTGGATTTATTGGATCTCACCTAGTGGATAAACTGATGGAAAATGAAAAGAATGAGGTGTGAATGCTGTAACTTTGCCTGATTATATGCCATTTTGATTTTGTATCAAATCTGTCAGTATTGAGCCACAACATGATTTTGACCTTCATTTATGTCTTCTTGTATCAGGTCATTGTTGCTGATAACTATTTCACTGGCTCAAAGGACAATCTTAAAAAGTGGATTGGCCATCCAAGATTCGAGCTTATACGCCATGGTAATATGTTTTTCCAATTTCGTAGTTATTGTTCTACATGCCCATTTGGGTATCTGTTGAAACAAAGGGAATTAGTATACTCTCATCCAAAACTCAGATTTTTGCAATCTTCTATACTGTAGCATGACCTGAAAAATGAAGTTTATATGAAGTTTTTACTAATCATGAAATTGGGATTAACTTGTAATGTTTTGGACATTATGTTCCAAGCTATTTCATGTAGTTTCAAACTATTTTTACATATCCAGAAATTGTATGATTTTTCATGTCTTGGGATCTTTATTGCTTAGAAAGATAACTAAACTTGATAAGCTTTTGCAGATGTCACAGAACCATTGCTAGTTGAGGTGGATCAGATATACCATCTCGCATGTCCTGCATCACCAATTTTCTATAAACACAATCCTGTAAAGGTATGCAATTGTGTTTGTCCATCAATCTTGCCTTTCTTTGGGTAAAGGGATTATACCCGGTTTCATTATTTGCAGTTTCACACCATATAATCATATTATGCCCTTACAAAAGTTTGTTTTGTCCCTTGATGTTTTATCATATGATAACAAACTGGTTATAATCTGACCCTTCTGGAATGTGTAACATGTGACAGACAATAAAGACCAATGTGATTGGCACGCTAAACATGCTTGGTCTTGCAAAGCGGGTTGGAGCAAGGTTGGTAGATTTTTTGTATGCTTTGGGTCTCTTTATATTTTACTATTTAAGCTTCACATTTGGCTTATGAATGACACTTATGTGTACTTTTAGAATTTTGCTTACCTCAACCTCAGAGGTTTATGGTGATCCTCTAATCCATCCCCAACCAGAGAGCTACTGGGGTAATGTGAACCCAATTGGTAAGCCCAAACCATCATGTAATTCCAAGTATCTGTATCTTTTTCATCTTCACTAATTCTTCTTTAGTTACAAAAATGATCAATAACATTGGTTATCTATAGAAAGTTTAGCTTTTGTTTTATATGTGAATGGTTTGATATGATCCAGGAGTTAGGAGTTGTTATGACGAAGGAAAACGTGTGGCAGAGACTTTGATGTTTGATTATCACAGGCAGCATGGCATAGGTAAACATATTGTGGCGGTAGCAAATATAAACTAATAGTTATCGACTCAATTGTAATTATTAATCTCTTTCTGTTACTACAGAAATAAGAATTGCTCGGATTTTCAACACCTATGGACCTCGGATGAATATTGACGATGGACGTGTTGTGAGTAACTTCATAGCTCAAGCACTTCGGTAAATCCCCATCTCAAGACAAAGTAGATATATTTATCCAAAGTGTCAAAGTTGAACTAATCTTACCCATTTGACCCAAATTCTTGCAGTGATGAACCTTTGACTGTTCAGGCCCCTGGAACCCAAACTCGCAGTTTCTGTTATGTCTCTGATATGGTATCTTGAAAAATAGTTTGCTTATAATAATGTATATATGATGGGTGCTTGTGGTCAAACATTAACTATTTTGCAATTGTATAGGTTGATGGGCTTATTCGGCTTATGGGAGGGGAGAACACTGGACCAATCAACATTGGTAATCCTGGTGAATTTACAATGATTGAACTCGCTGAGACAGTGAAGGAGGTTAGTCCTGTTTTTTTACCATTTCTGATTTGTCAAGAAGTTATAGCCAAACACATGTGTACTATCTCTTCTATCTGAATATAGAAATTGTCAAATCAAAGGAAATTGAAGCATACTGTAACTAAATCGTATGCTCGAAAATGAATTGCAGCTAATCAATCCTCAAATAGAGATTAAGATGGTTGAAAACACACCTGATGATCCAAGGCAGAGAAAGCCGGACATCACAAATGCTAAGAAGTTGCTTGGATGGGAACCAAAGATCAAATTGCGTGATGGTCTTCCCCTCATGGAGGCAGATTTCCGGCTAAGGCTTGGAGTTGCCAAGAAGCTATAAACAAGCACACGTTATGTTTTTTGCGAGTTTGTTGGAGACCAGTTATGTTTCTTACACTTTGGTTTTTCAAATCTTTACTCTGATATATATAGGTGAAAAAATAAACAGGTTGAGTCTTGCGTCTTTTTATCCATTTTTCCTGTAACTGTCTTTTTTATGTATACGGACGACAATCTATGAAAGTATTGTTTTTGTTTTCCAAATTCAGTGTCAACTTGTAATTTCAGAAGTGTTTGTACTTCCACAAATTAATTGAATCAATGGAATGAGAAGAAATCTTAAAGTTTCAGTGTATTTGGAATGTGAAGATCAGATGTTCTCGTCATTTATACAAGCTGCTGTTATGAAACCTGTTTCTTCGTATTAAGAACCTTCTGTGGACTAACTGTACGGAAGACTTTAAGCAAACTCCACAGGCTTTGGGCTCATTTCTGATATACAAATAATAGTTGTAATGTAAAATTTATTATATATAGGATCATTTAGTGTAAAGTACATAACAATGATCGTGTAGTATTTCACATCACTACGTTATATGTTACATTATCTAAGCAAACGTAGTATATGAAGCTCGCATATCAACCAAGTTCCATAGTAGGCTAGAGCTTGGCTCATGCTCATATAAGATATCAAAATAAATTGCTGAGAACCATGAAGCAAGGCATATGCAGATGAATATGATGTTATGTCTTCATCAAGGGACATTGAATATTGTTAGTTTGCAAGTGTCCTATAAAAGCAGAATATTTTAACCCAGAGCTTTTAGATACTAAAAGATCAAAGGGACGAAGTGTACAGATACAACAAGAGAAGGCACACATAGGTTTTGAATGAAAAGGAGATTATGACCTTTCACTCTTTCAGCATAATGTATTACATCCCTAACACGACTAGTCATGTTATGTAAATCTTGACTCTTGTATTAAAATCAAAAGTTAATATTCAATGATATCTCAACCTTTGATTTTAATCCAAAGGTCAACATGTTTCTAACTTGACCCCTCAAGTTAAAAACAACTTAAGGGGATCCCCTCAAGTATTACATTCAGAAAGGTTGGACAATTTTGCAACCACTTGAGCAAAGTAAAACTTTGTTAATATAAGATATAAAACAATGAATTCCCAATGATCGAGAAATCAAATCCCTGTACACCATTACTAAACCAGGTTTGTAAAATAATTAAATCCCTGTACACCATTACTAAATCAGGTTTGTTGAATAATGAACAGCGGTATCAAATTAGTGACGTAGCAACAGAATGACCATTTTTCACTACCCAGTTAGAAGATAACCATCTAAAAAAAGCCTGACAAATTCATAGCAACACGACACTTTGTGTACCTCTTGTTATTCATTGTTGACAGTTTTGATAAAGCCTTGGAACAAATTAAAGTCAATAATACAAAATTCAATGGTATCAAGTGTTCAAATAGAAAAAATAAAGTAGCTTAAAGCATGTTCAACAAGAAGCTGCAATCTTAGATCTTTATTACTACTGGAAACGATAAAACCAAAGTTCCAATACTTCATCACTAAGACAGCCTGAAACCCCCCACAGCATGTTCACCTGCAATATACAAGAAAATAAAATCAAACAAATCAGACAGAGCCACACATGCAACTGTGCAAGATGTAAGAGAAAATAAAATGAATGAATATGAAGATTAACCCCGTATGAAAAATCAATATTAAACACGCCAGTTATGACAATAGATATTGTGCATACAAAGCCATTAGCTATCGGCATGAGCTGCATATTAAACACATTTCATGAACTTGTTAAAATGTGTGTACCATTTGGGGATGAGATGATTCCCAAAAATGATATATTACATCGATTCTATGTAAAGAATTTTCAGTTAGTCTCGGCAAGAAAATCGGCATGGGTTGAAAAAGCAGGACCCTTAACCTCAGTATGATCCACCTTCCCAAAAGCGGAAGCACCCAGCTCCTTCCATTTGCTAAAATTACTCGAGTAAACTGGGCACTTAATTTCTACCATAAGATGAGAAAAGGCCTCTGCCTCACTCCATCAATCTATGCATCATTTCTAAAACATTGACCTTTGTGTCCTCTTTCCAAACCACAATCACCGTTGAAAAATTTCTGACTTAATCAATTCTACAAAGTCTCACTTACAATAAGGTAACCTACGGAACAGCTATGATCATCTGCTTTCTACATTAATTCGGTTCATCAAATTTAGTTCTACTCATTCAATTCCCTCGCATTACATTTCCTAAAATTTCTCATTTCTTTGAAAGATTCAACTCCTTACAAAAACATTCCGCAAACCAAACTACCTCTAGATTCAGCTTTATCAGAAAGCTTAATTGACACTAACACTGCAAACTCCAAAATTTCATCCTTGAAAGATATATTTGACACGCTAAATCACCATGTTAGCACAAGTCCTAATCCTATAATACATTGAACCCTAATTCTACAACACATTATATCACCATGCTCTCCTTTAGACAATCTACACGGATAAATTTGACCAATACGACTCTAAAAAATCAGAACCCGTAGATAGGTCAACCTTACATATGCAAACTTTATACCACAAAATAATATCTCAATTGCAAAAACAAGGACCGCAAACACAGATACACATATAAATAACTACGGATCGAAAAAGTTTAAATAAATCGAATCAGCTTCAAAACAACGCCAAAATACAAAATATGGATCTAATATATACATATATATAAAATACAGCTGAAATCTAGGTTCATATGGAGAAATCGGGAATACCTCTTGTGACGTTGGGCGAAGACGGAGTTTTTCCTGTCTTCCTCTGCGCCAAATAAGAAAATAATAAAGAATAAATGAGTGAATATATATTTGGAGATCTGGATCAAATTATTTATAAAAAAAAATTAATAAGAAATGAAATGAAAAGTGAAATAAACGAACCAGTAAGGCCAAGGGAGAACTTGGTGATGATGGTGCCTGTGACAGCGAAACCGACAAGGAAAGGCCAGTTGCGATTGAACTCCCTCTTGAAGAATACGCCCCATGGATCGAACTTCCTCATTTCTCTCCTTCTCTCTTTTCTCTCTATGTATGTTTTTACGGTGGGTGTGGGTGTGTTATCTGAAAGCAAGTGGTGAGCCCAAGGTTAATATACGACACGCTTGGCTCGTACCCCTGTGGGTCTTGTTCATATGCTTATAGAAATGGTTCGCACCCTTAGCTAAATTAGCTAGAGTCCAGTTGTTTTTTTTTTCTTTAAAAGTGTGGACTACTCGACGCGAAGGGTTTAGCATACATTATTTTAATCGGGTGCGCATTTGAGAGTCCTCTCACCTCCAATACATAGTCAGAAGAGAAACTCTCAACTAAACCTTCCGAATGCACGACATATAATTGGGATAAAACCATGTCCCTTCTGCAACACTCAAATCTGCTTTACTAGAGCACTTTCTTGTGAAATTCCTGTAAATGTCTTTTTCATGTCTCGAACTCGAGACCTCCAACATATAAAGTTAGTGCATTAAGCTATAATGAAAAGTAAAATTCTTTCGCATAGGAACAAATCAAATTATAAATAATATATAATATTATTTATGTTGATATGTTAATGACTTTCACGTAAACATAGGTATTTTTTTAGTAAACCCCAATCATAAAAGTATGGCCAGATTGGTCAGCCCATGTGGTCTTAGAGTTAACATCTAAGGGGGGTCTTGTCTTTGGTATTTTAAGACTACGAGTAATCAGCTACGTATCAAGAATCCAAGTAATATAGAGAAGAAGAAAAATAAAGATTTTCAGGAACATCGACATATATAAATGATAAATCAAGGCATGCATTGCTAATCTAGAGATAGAATACAATGACATGAAGTCGTCGCCTGTGCCTTTTGTTTTCAATAAGCCTAGAAAATGATCATACAGTTATAGTTGAAGCTAGTCGATTTTTATTTTCCTTCGTGGCTACACAAAGAATTTAAAACTGCTACTTTCTTTCATAAATGATTGTATGCATCTTTATTTTCTTCTTTTTCTGTTAAAGTTTTCTGCATTCCATTTGAAGTATGGAATCAAATAATATCACAATATATTTCATTATTTATTATATATATATATATACGCTAAATATATGTACGTGTCATATACACGAATTATTTTTTATATTTTCAAATAAGATTATTACTAAATATATAAATTTGAATTAAAAAAATAGGTAAAATTAATTTAAGTAACATATTTTTAAAACATTGAACGAAATTATAATATTTCATCTTTTGTAATATATTTTTAGAAAAGAAAAATTACCTTAATAGTCAAATTTGAAGGTCCATGTCTAAATATGGACACCTACTAAAAAAAATACCATAGTGGTCAAACTCCTTACTACCTAATGTTAAGTCTGGGATTCGCTGACAAGACTTACTCGCTGACGTGAGTCATCAGCGAGTCCTTCAACAGAGAACAAGGACTTCACAATGGTCTTTCAGTGACTTGAAGATCCAACTGTTGTATGTTGGCGGGAAGAATTCAAA
>JANDBE010035898.1:0-12274 GCA_024320915.1 Erigeron philadelphicus
CTTTGACCAACAATTCAAAGTCTTAGTTTGACTTTGACCTTAGTGTAATATATAAAAAGAGTATTATGTTGTTTTGGCATAAAGAAAGAGAATGAGGATATTTGTGTTTTGTTTTAAGGAAAAGGGTAATTTTCGATGTCTTAAAAATGTAAACTTTCAACATCATCCTATAATTTTTATAAAGGAGTGTAGATATAAAAAAAAAAACCAATTAGAAAACAACGAACGATCTGTATGTATCGCTGTTAATTTTTGAAATCAGGCCTAGGTACATGGATTTCTAATTATCTTGTTCCATTTATATTTACAATAAATTTATAGTTTGGTTTTCCATATATATAGATAGTTATATACTTGGAATGGAGTAAAGGAGGACTACAAGCGGAACAATGACGACACAACAAGAAGAATCAGTAGATGATGTTCCCACGGAGTTGATGCACTGTATACAATTGTTGTTATCGGAAAAAGAAGCTGCCCGTACATGTGTCTTGTCCAAGTCATGGCACCACGCTTGGTCTACCATCCCAACCCTCAGGTTTGGTCATCGTGTAACCACTGACTTAATCTACAATACCTTCCAAAGGTATCACAACAACAATCTACCAATCGAAACAATTAAATTGAGGGGGATCGAACTCGGTATCAATCCTGTGATCAAATGCGTATTCTTGCGTGTTCTCGAGTTAAAAGGGGTGACTATAAGTGAAGACGTATTTCATAACTTATTGTCTACTTGTAGCTTGCTTGAAAAGGTTCGCCTTTGTTGTTGCCTAGGTTTGAAGACAATTAAGGTTAAAAATCTTGGTTGTCTTCACCATCTTGAAATAAATTCCTATAGAGGATATGAGATTTTAGAAATCGATAATGTCCCAAGTCTTGGCTTCTTCTGTTATGATTTTCAGAGCCACTTTTCATCATTCAGAATTACAGACACCACGGCTTCTTCATTAGGAAGAAGCGTGACTCGGCTACATTTAGAAGGCATGATCATTGAGATTACATTTTTTGATATGATCGAATCCAAGTTTCCTTTTCTCGAAAGCTTGGAACTGCTTAAAATCAGGGTCCGGGACTCGAAAAGGTTGGTTATCACTAGTCTCTCTCTCAAGAGGCTCACCCTATGGCTGGTGCAGGGACACAGGTTTATCGACCTACAAGTTAATGCTCCAAATTTACTTTCTTTTGATTTTGAAGGCGAGACACTACCTACTCTCTTCTTTCCAGCCATTGCTCCCAAGGAAATTAAACTTGCACTCGAGCCGAGGAAACCATTGGATACTTCTTTCTTCCTTAAGTTGAGGGAAGTACTTAATTTATCAAGCAAGTTTGACATTAATATAGAATCCAATAATAAATCACCATTCCCATTGAACACTGATGATGTTGATGATCTTAGAAAAAGGGTCCTGTTTCCGGTTACTAACGTCCAACAACTATCCATCCATATGAATCGCCGAATCAAGGAGCATTCACGAGTCTTTGATTCTTTCTTTTCTATCTGCCATCCCATTTATGTTGAAGTGTTGGACCTCAAAAGGCGCTTATCCAAGCTAAAAGTGGTAAGGGGGATGATGGAAAATAACACGACTGATCTAAAAGATGTCCTAATCAAAAAACCTCTTAGCGGCAGATGGGAAGCTCTAACAAGCTATTGGGAAACCGAGTTTCTTGACTCACTGGCTATGGATGTTGAGTTTAAACTTAACTGGTTTTCTCATGATTAGATACTGAGGTCGTTCAGTTTTATTTTATTTTTGTTTATGTATTCTTGAAGCATTTTATTCACATTAGGTTTATTTATATACTTGTTTTATTCATGTCATATATGTTATTTCGTGTAATCGTGTTTATTCCTATTTCAGCCAAATTAATTTAATTCTTGTTAAGGATGTTTGGCTTAGCTTATCTGCATTCTTATTGGCTTATTGATTTATCTCTATTTGGCCCATACATATAGATGCATTCTTGACCCATGGCTTCCTTTTATTAGTTCATGACTTCATGTATATCAGATCCTTGGCATCAACTTTCGAGCTTTTTGTTTCCTTTTTGAATTCGAGGCATGTAGACTATATATTAAGGTCAATTATTTGTTTTTACTTTTTACATCTTTAGAGCTTCTGCAAATCATTCTATGTTGCAATAGAAATTTGGCGGTCTGCATACTCATTAGATATTCAGACTTGCTTCCCGTTCAGGATATGTTTTCTTTGGCATGAGTCACTTTGTCTGTGTCCTATTGTGGGATTTATCATATATATTTTTTTTCTCTGTTTTCTAGCTTTTCATCTTAAGAGGGTGTGGTCTTTAATGCGGATGTCCTAGGACTAATGACTGATTATTTGTTGTTTTCTCTTATTACTACTTTTTGTTTGCTGATGTAATAATTTCAGTTACAAGAGCAAGCAAGCGTTGTATTCAAGCCGATATCATTAGCGCTTTTGAAGGTAAACAGGGAAGTAGTTGTTTAGGAACTCCAAAAACGGTTAAATTGATTTTTGATATAACTCGAGTCAGAAGTAGTTGTTTAGCTACCTAGGTACCTCTGGCCTAAACTTCACGTTTGTCTGCAAGTCATTTTATATTATTAGAACCTCAAATCTGTCTGCCTGTTCAATTTTTGTTGGATGGTATAGCCGTATGAGCTCATCGGCTTGAATCAACATTCATTAACTTCCACACTTGATAGCTGTTAGATCAAGCATCTTTTCTTTCCAACTGTTGTTTAGTATATCAGTAGGAAGTTACACGAGTGTAATAGCAGTATTGTATGCTTAGTTTATCCATGTCTTCCTTTTACTAGTTCATTCCGTATATCATTAGATGCATGAGGAGTTTTTTTTTGTTTCCATCTCGAATCAGATATATAGAAAATGTTATGTGATCTGAGGTTTAGGGCCACAATGTTGCATCAAGACTCTAATACATACCCGCAACAACAAAGCCTATATCAAATTTCTGTCTTTTGACATATGCTAACGCTTTAACGATCTTAACTTCATTGGCATTCCTATTTTGGAATGTGTAAACTTTCCGCTGAGAACGGCTTCAGGTGATCCAATATGGTGCTTTCCTTTGCTTGATGGGCTGATGGTCTGACAAAATTTTATATTCCTACCATTGTATTGTATCTGCTTTTGTTGAATGGTGATTAAGGGAGAATTTTTTTCTGTTTTCTCACTCTTTCATATGGTTTTCCTCTGCTTTGATGTAATCTGCTCGATTTGAAAAAGATTTCCATGTTCAGGTTCGGTTTGTTTATCAGTTAATGTATGTTTGGATATTTACATATGCAACACATTTCTATAGGTTGTTAACAAGTCTTTTAATAAATTACCAATTCAGACGAAATTGATTCTCCTCTATGTGAAATTGTGAAGTCTAGATAAATTAAATGAGAAACGAATTTAAACAATGAAGGGTGTGATGTCTATTTGTTAGCAAAAAGCAAAATAAAAATAAAATATCTTGGCACCACCATGAATTACTCGTATTCACACTACAACATTATTTAGCCGGAGATATCAAAGCTATTACTTCGCGGCTAAAACCAGTTTTAAAGGTTCTAGTTAAGATATATTAAATTGTTATACACTTGTCATAAAATTCAATGGTATGTTTTTAGATATGGAAGGTATAGTTTTTATGCACGTTATTCTTATATATAAGTTTCTAAATGGGATATAAAATTTTATGGAAGTTTTGTTATCAATAATACTAACGTCTAACGGATTGTATCATTTTTTTATGAGTAAGCAAAGAACAGAAGTTGTTGCTTACCATGGATACGAGTTTTTCCTCGGTTTCATCATAGACTTTAACATCACCTTCATCTATGGTAATCATTGTCCGTTTCATCCTATTGCTATTTTATCCGGGTATGAATGCTAAATAATGATTTTTTTGAAAGGAAATGATAAATCCTTCTAAATAGCTGAGTAATCTTTCTAACTAAGTAACTATATGATAATTATATGTGTAAATTTCAAGTGATAAGATTAGAATACGAACTTAGTGAAATTCACATATTACCATGCTTTTTTGGAGGATTTTAAGATTAATCCTTAAAATGATATGTAATTTCCCTTTCTTAATTGAGTCGGTTTATCTATTAAAATTCATATTTTGTGTTCATGTTTTGGGTTAAGTAAGTAAACTTAAACTCATTAGGGAATACAATCAATTGACATAAACTCAACTCCAAATAATACAAGAACAAATATAATATTTATTTTTCATTCACATATCGTCATTGAATTACATACTCTATCAATAATAAGAGTGGTTGTAATGAGAATGGGGTGGACGGCATTAAAGCCTAACCATACCGGTGTGATGAGATCTTCCATTATAAGACTGCCTTTAACGCAAGGCGTATTGCCAGCGCTTTTGGTCCAATACGCCAGAATTTTGGTGTGGTAGGTTAAAGGCATCGACGTATATGTCGGCGTTCTCTTTCAGCGTCGTAGCCCAAACGCTGTTACACTTGGTGTATTGGCTTCGTTTATTGTTTCTTTATTTATCTCTATGTATGAGTTTCTACACCCAACTCTATTTAAAAAGGGGTTTTTTTCATTGTGTGTATTCCGGCGGCTTGTTTCATGGAAGAAGAAATATGTCGGTTGTCCTTTTCTCTTTGTGCTATTTTTATTATTATATATTCATCTTTGCTTTACACCCTTTTCAATATTATTGATTTTACTTTAAACCCCCACTAGAATTATTAAGTGTTTGAGAAGATCAAAAAAGATTTACTTATATGAATTTTTTTAAGTTTATGTTTGATTTCTCACTAATTATATATCGTTTATTTATTAGTTCATCCAAAGTTCCTTACCCTTATGACTTTTATAGAAAATAAAGGATGATGTGACATCAACTAATGAAATTTTCAGTGTGAGGGTTAGTGATAAAAGTGCTTCAGTGTGGTGAGTCGACGGATTGTTGATGTGACACCAAGACACTGAACTTCAGTGTGGTGGGTTAAAGATGGTATAAAGATGGGGTTATAGTGGTGTAGGAAGTGCAAGTTTGGTAGGACGACAGTGAAGAAGGAATTGGGTGGATGGGTGGACCGCTTTTCTTATTTTGTCTTTTAGCATAGGAAGAAAGAAGTATGGACCCAAATCATAAAACTATCTACTAGTGGTTTGGAAATAGTTTGTTAGGTTTTTAATATAACAATAAGATGTTGCAGAGTTATTGTTATGGACCTGATGTGATTGATGAGTGGTTACTGGGTGGTGATGTGCCACACTACCTAGTGTAATGGTGTGAACAATTACAAATATTCTAATATCACGAAAAATCATGAGTCGTTAAGCAATTACAACCATAAAAACAAATTTACATCAATTCTTTCAACTAATATCATCATTTTAATTTAGTCTGGACCAAAAAGACCCTACATAACATGTGATCATTAAATTCCCATTTCATTTTTTCCGGTATTAGGTTGGTTGGCATGTTCACAAGCATGAAACACCTACTTTCAGTGAACACAATATCTCATGTATTATTCTTTTTTCGGTTTTGTGCAACCATATAAAACCTAGTCCATATTTTCTTAAGAAAAATGATAAACATTCTCTTAAAAATATAAGATTAATTCTCTTTTCATCCACTCAATAACTACTTAATTAACATCGTAAATAAACCGAATATTTCATGAACCGTTTAGCGTGAAGTTCATTCGTGTTTATTCATCTAGTCTAATAAACAAATATGAATACAAAAATTCATTCATTTAGTTAAACAAACTAACATGAATACAATTTTCGTAAATGTTGGATAATATGTCATGAACATTTCGTTTTGTTATACTACATAGATATTAATAAAATTAAATATAAAATTTAAATATTACGAGTAATACTCATGATTTTATCAAACCCTAACATATTTTCACTTTCAAAAATTTATCTGTCTCTTCCTCTCAAGTTCTCCTTCCAAGTTCCACCTCTTCGCTTTGGATCCTTCAATTAGTAAGTTCCATTTTTTATTTAGATCTTGTATCAAAATTGCCGTTTATATACTTAAAAGTTTGGTACTACTTTGTTAGAATCGAGAACCCTAAAATTACCTGATGATAATTGGATCCCCATAAATAGCTAGTCTACCTCACTGGTCCATCCACGATTATGCTATAATATATATATATATATATATATATATAACCAATTAGAAAACAACGAACGCGATCGATAGATCGATCTGTTGGCTATAAATATGATCTACCCCTTGGTACATATACATACATAGAATCTGTATGTATCGCTGTTAATTTTTAAAATCAGGCCAAGGTACATATATAGATTTCT
Source organism: Erigeron philadelphicus (assembly GCA_024320915.1). Lineage (NCBI taxonomy): Eukaryota > Viridiplantae > Streptophyta > Magnoliopsida > Asterales > Asteraceae > Erigeron > Erigeron philadelphicus. The sequence continues at coordinate 6,324 of JANDBE010035898.1, forward strand.
AATTATCTTGTTGCATTTATATTTACAATATATTTATATACTTCGAATGGATTAAAGGAGGACTACAAGCAGAACCATGACGACACAGCAAGAAGAATCGGTAGATGATGTTCCCACGGAGTTGATGCACCGTATACAATCGTTATTATCGGAAAAAGAAGCTGCCCGCACGTGTGTCTTGTCCAAGTCATGGCATCACGCTTGGTCTACCATCCCAACCCTCAGATTTGGTCAGAATCATCGTGTAACCACTGACTTAATCTACAATACTATCCAAAGGTATCACAACAACAATCTACCAATCGAAGCTTTAAAAATTAGGTTTTCTGAGAAGTTGGATGAAATTCGGATGCGGTGTATACTAGCGGCCGAAACAAGAAGCTGTCTCAAGGAGCTTTCCCTTGAAATATATACCGCCTTTAATTTTACATTCTCGGATGATTTATTGTTCTCTGGCGACAAGTTACACACAATTAAGTTGAATTTTTGCTACGGCTGGATCAATCCAGGTATCAATCCTGTGATCAAATGCGTATCCTTGCGTGTTCTCGAGTTAAAAGGGGTGAATATAAGTGAAGACGTATTTCATAACTTATTGTCTACTTGTAGCTTGCTTGAAAAGCTTCGCCTTTGTCGTTGCCGAGGTTTGGAGACAATTAAGGTTAAAAATCTTGGTTGTCTTCACCATCTTGAAATAAATTCCTATAGAGGATATGAGATTTTGGAAATCGATAATGTCCCAAGTCTTGGCTTCTTCTATTATGATTTTTGGAGCCACTTTCTACCATTCAGAATTACAGACACCACAGCTTCTTCATTAGGAAGAAGCGTGACTCGGCTACATTTAAAAGGCATGATCATTGAGATTGCATTTTTTGATATGATCGAATCCAAGTTTCCTTTTCTCGAAAGCTTGGAACTGCTTAAAATCAGGGTCCGGCCCTCGAAAAGGTTGGTTATCACTAGTCTCTCTCTCAAGAGGCTCACCCTATGGCTGGTGCAGGGACACAGGTTTATCGACCTACAAGTTAATGCTCCAAATTTACTTTCTTTTGATTTTGAAGGCGAGACACTACCTACTCTCTTCTTTCCAGCCATTGCTCCCAAGGAAATTAAACTTGCACTCGAGCCGAGGAAACCATTGGATACTTCTTTCTTCCTTAAGTTGAGGGAAGTACTTAATTTATCAAGCAAGTTTGACATTAATATAGAATCCAATAATAAATCACCATTCCCATTGAACACTGATGATGTTGATGATCTTAGAAAAAGGGTCCTGTTTCCGGTTACTAACGTCCAACAACTATCCATCCATATGAATCGCCGAATCAAGGAGCATTCACGAGTCTTTGATTCTTTCTTTTCTATCTGCCATCCCATTTATGTTGAAGTGTTGGACCTCAAAAGGCGCTTATCCAAGCTAAAAGTGGTAAGGGGGATGATGGAAAATAACACGACTGATCTAAAAGATGTCCTAATCAAAAAACCTCTTAGCGGCAGATGGGAAGCTCTAACAAGCTATTGGGAAACCGAGTTTCTTGACTCACTGGCTATGGATGTTGAGTTTAAACTTAACTGGTTTTCTCATGATTAGATACTGAGGTCGTTCAGTTTTATTTTATTTTTGTTTATGTATTCTTGAAGCATTTTATTCACATTAGGTTTATTTATATACTTGTTTTATTCATGTCATATATGTTATTTCGTGTAATCGTGTTTATTCCTATTTCAGCCAAATTAATTTAATTCTTGTTAAGGATGTTTGGCTTAGCTTATCTGCATTCTTATTGGCTTATTGATTTATCTCTATTTGGCCCATACATATAGATGCATTCTTGACCCATGGCTTCCTTTTATTAGTTCATGACTTCATGTATATCAGATCCTTGGCATCAACTTTCGAGCTTTTTGTTTCCTTTTTGAATTCGAGGCATGTAGACTATATATTAAGGTCAATTATTTGTTTTTACTTTTTACATCTTTAGAGCTTCTGCAAATCATTCTATGTTGCAATAGAAATTTGGCGGTCTGCATACTCATTAGATATTCAGACTTGCTTCCCGTTCAGGATATGTTTTCTTTGGCATGAGTCACTTTGTCTGTGTCCTATTGTGGGATTTATCATATATATTTTTTTTCTCTGTTTTCTAGCTTTTCATCTTAAGAGGGTGTGGTCTTTAATGCGGATGTCCTAGGACTAATGACTGATTATTTGTTGTTTTCTCTTATTACTACTTTTTGTTTGCTGATGTAATAATTTCAGTTACAAGAGCAAGCAAGCGTTGTATTCAAGCCGATATCATTAGCGCTTTTGAAGGTAAACAGGGAAGTAGTTGTTTAGGAACTCCAAAAACGGTTAAATTGATTTTTGATATAACTCGAGTCAGAAGTAGTTGTTTAGCTACCTAGGTACCTCTGGCCTAAACTTCACGTTTGTCTGCAAGTCATTTTATATTATTAGAACCTCAAATCTGTCTGCCTGTTCAATTTTTGTTGGATGGTATAGCCGTATGAGCTCATCGGCTTGAATCAACATTCATTAACTTCCACACTTGATAGCTGTTAGATCAAGCATCTTTTCTTTCCAACTGTTGTTTAGTATATCAGTAGGAAGTTACACGAGTGTAATAGCAGTATTGTATGCTTAGTTTATCCATGTCTTCCTTTTACTAGTTCATTCCGTATATCATTAGATGCATGAGGAGTTTTTTTTTGTTTCCATCTCGAATCAGATATATAGAAAATGTTATGTGATCTGAGGTTTAGGGCCACAATGTTGCATCAAGACTCTAATACATACCCGCAACAACAAAGCCTATATCAAATTTCTGTCTTTTGACATATGCTAACGCTTTAACGATCTTAACTTCATTGGCATTCCTATTTTGGAATGTGTAAACTTTCCGCTGAGAACGGCTTCAGGTGATCCAATATGGTGCTTTCCTTTGCTTGATGGGCTGATGGTCTGACAAAATTTTATATTCCTACCATTGTATTGTATCTGCTTTTGTTGAATGGTGATTAAGGGAGAATTTTTTTCTGTTTTCTCACTCTTTCATATGGTTTTCCTCTGCTTTGATGTAATCTGCTCGATTTGAAAAAGATTTCCATGTTCAGGTTCGGTTTGTTTATCAGTTAATGTATGTTTGGATATTTACATATGCAACACATTTCTATAGGTTGTTAACAAGTCTTTTAATAAATTACCAATTCAGACGAAATTGATTCTCCTCTATGTGAAATTGTGAAGTCTAGATAAATTAAATGAGAAACGAATTTAAACAATGAAGGGTGTGATGTCTATTTGTTAGCAAAAAGCAAAATAAAAATAAAATATCTTGGCACCACCATGAATTACTCGTATTCACACTACAACATTATTTAGCCGGAGATATCAAAGCTATTACTTCGCGGCTAAAACCAGTTTTAAAGGTTCTAGTTAAGATATATTAAATTGTTATACACTTGTCATAAAATTCAATGGTATGTTTTTAGATATGGAAGGTATAGTTTTTATGCACGTTATTCTTATATATAAGTTTCTAAATGGGATATAAAATTTTATGGAAGTTTTGTTATCAATAATACTAACGTCTAACGGATTGTATCATTTTTTTATGAGTAAGCAAAGAACAGAAGTTGTTGCTTACCATGGATACGAGTTTTTCCTCGGTTTCATCATAGACTTTAACATCACCTTCATCTATGGTAATCATTGTCCGTTTCATCCTATTGCTATTTTATCCGGGTATGAATGCTAAATAATGATTTTTTTGAAAGGAAATGATAAATCCTTCTAAATAGCTGAGTAATCTTTCTAACTAAGTAACTATATGATAATTATATGTGTAAATTTCAAGTGATAAGATTAGAATACGAACTTAGTGAAATTCACATATTACCATGCTTTTTTGGAGGATTTTAAGATTAATCCTTAAAATGATATGTAATTTCCCTTTCTTAATTGAGTCGGTTTATCTATTAAAATTCATATTTTGTGTTCATGTTTTGGGTTAAGTAAGTAAACTTAAACTCATTAGGGAATACAATCAATTGACATAAACTCAACTCCAAATAATACAAGAACAAATATAATATTTATTTTTCATTCACATATCGTCATTGAATTACATACTCTATCAATAATAAGAGTGGTTGTAATGAGAATGGGGTGGACGGCATTAAAGCCTAACCATACCGGTGTGATGAGATCTTCCATTATAAGACTGCCTTTAACGCAAGGCGTATTGCCAGCGCTTTTGGTCCAATACGCCAGAATTTTGGTGTGGTAGGTTAAAGGCATCGACGTATATGTCGGCGTTCTCTTTCAGCGTCGTAGCCCAAACGCTGTTACACTTGGTGTATTGGCTTCGTTTATTGTTTCTTTATTTATCTCTATGTATGAGTTTCTACACCCAACTCTATTTAAAAAGGGGTTTTTTTCATTGTGTGTATTCCGGCGGCTTGTTTCATGGAAGAAGAAATATGTCGGTTGTCCTTTTCTCTTTGTGCTATTTTTATTATTATATAATCATCTTCGCTTTACACCCCTTTCAATATTATTGATTTTATTTTAAACCCCCAGTAGAATTATTAGGGGCAAGGGTATAGTCGGCAAAAAACATCGGCAAGTAGAATCGGCAAATCAGTTTCCTACCCCTTCATTTTGGCAAGAATCGGCAAGGAGCATCGGCAACTCCAATCGGCCAAGTTTGGCCGATGCATATGAACGTTGGGGGTTGCAAGATGTGCTTTTGACCCTTTTTTTTTCTCTTTTTTAAACACACACATATATATGCACAATATGTATATACACTCATACGCCGGAAGTATTCCAACTAATCACCATCGCCGGAATTTTGTTGGTGAGTTTTCCGGTCATCCTCACCATTGAAGACACATACACATACCTTGTAATTGAAGACCTCTTTTTCCGGCGATTCTTCCTTCTTCCTTCATCGTTTTCCGGCGACCCAACTACCATCTACTTTCCGGCGATGTGAAGACCTCACATCCACATTTGTTTTCCGGCGATGCGTCCTTCTTTACTACTATCTTATTAGTTGAAAGATTGATATATGTATACATAATTATATATACATCGATTATAAATTATATATACATAGATTATAGATGTATATAGATATAGAGTGTGGTAGGTGTGGTTATGGTGGGTTTGATAAAAATAAGGAGGAGACAATTTTATTTTTTTTATTGTAAATGAAAAATGCCGATCGGCTTTTTTATTCCACTATACCCTCCATTTTGGTTGTTTTTGGTTACTTTTGGTTAATTTTTTGTTTGGCCACGTGTCAAGCTCTGATTGGATGTAGTCTTGCCAAAAGTTTGGCAAATCGGCACTACATCCTTGCCCCTACCAATTTGCCAATCTTTTGGCACTACACCCTTAGGGGCAAGGGTGTAGTGCCAAAAGATTGGCAGATTGGTAAAATTGGCAAACTTTCGACGAATCACGAGCCGCCACGTGTCCTTGCCAAAAACTAGCCAAAATTAACCAAAAGAGTGGTGTAGTGATAAAAAAAACTTGCCAATTTGTCAATTTGATAACATAGCAAAGGTAACCGGAATATTAATCTAACTTGCCGGAAAAATTAGAAAATGACCGTTTTTTGTATAAAAATAACTTGGGCTCAGAGTTTGGGGGTCGGGAATTTCGTAAGTCCGAGACGCCATGGTTGCTAACCCGAAGGTTTACCCCGCCAAGATACGTTCTGGATCATCCGAGTCTCATTTTTACGAACATTTGTATCATCATCACCCAAAAAAACTGTTCAACGATATCATCATCGGCTAAAAACTATTTTTTCCGGCTAACTATTGCTTTAATGGAACAAAATCCAGCAACGCTACCAAGGAAAAATCCGGCAACGCTACCGCTAACACTACCAAGCTAATCACAAACAAGCAATTAACGGCAATGTAAATAAATA
>JANDBE010036435.1:0-12263 GCA_024320915.1 Erigeron philadelphicus
AGGTGTGGAAGGGGGCTATTTATACCATAAATCTAAGTTTCACTAATGCCCCTTCCATCACTAAAATATTACATTTTGACCCTATTTTTTAGTGCTAACAGCTTGTATGGCTAACCCGGTAAACAAATGCAAGCACAATTGAGCCCTTAGGACAATTCGCTATTGGTTTCGGCTTGTTTGGTCTAGTCCACATACAATATGACAAAAACAAAGAGTCATCTAACAAGTTTTTATGAGATAAAAATAGCCATCTGGATTTCTTTGGAACCATTGCTTGTCGAAACTTAAAGCAAGACTTAGCTTAATTTCAATGTGAACAAATTAATATTGGATAAACTTGACCACATGGAGGTCGGCCAGTTGTATAGGAGTGTATATGCCCAAGTGTTTCTTTAAAATTATAGTTAATTTCACAAATGCCTTATGTGGTTTGAGGTATTATCAAGTTAGTTACATATGCTTCTCTTTTTATCACCACTTCTCATTGTGGTCAATTTTAATATGATTGAATCATTCCTCTTAATAGATGTTGCTAAGTCAAGTTTTTGTGCATTGTGCATGGAGGTATTTTCCTTGTTGATGTATTAGGTTTTCTTTTTATATATATATGTTTTTCACATTTTTGTTTTTTATTTACTAGTCTACCAATCAGGTCATAAGGACCTTAGAGAAACCCCCCAGTATGTGGAAATGGTCAGTGCACTATGGGATCCCATCCATCTTCAAGGTTGTGATTATTGGCCTAGTAATGCCTCATGAGTCAAAGAGATGTGATTATCATTTGATATCCAATGTTTATATTGAAATTTCAACTTTATTGATAGATCTCATATGGAACGTCAAGGTTCCCCCTATTCTCTTTATGTTAATCCTTTGTTGCAACTATGTTACTGTGGCATGTACCCTATATGCAAAGCCGGAACCATCAATGTCACTAAAGAAGCTAAAACCAACGTTGATGACGAGAGGAGCATTAACTGAGGCCTGTAATTAGAGTATACCTGATGAGTATGACCATTGTCTTCTTTATCCTTTTGAAATACGTCAATAAGTTTTCGTCCATATTTAAAATGGAGGCTCTCGGGGATAGTATAACAACCGCGATTTACTTGCAAATGAGCATCGTGAGTCAGACCTCCATTTTTGTAATCAGTGAACAAAATCTGTCGTCGAAGGAGTGGTTTCGTGACTTTATATTCCAATTATTTTCGTACTAGTCCACTTGACGATAACTCTTATTTCTGTCAACGTAGATTTATTCGGATCAATTCGAATTAAATCGTCGTGGACCGGTGCTATTTGGTGTTACTCGTTCCTGGTATTTGTTCCTCTACATGTTATAAAGGTTGCCATTGAGAGTCTTGTTTTTGGGAAATGAAATGCCATAAAAGAGATAAATCTTTAACGCTCAATGATTGAGGAAGATGAGGACCTTTTCACTGATTTTCTTGGTACTTAAATCGATTCTTTTTTTTTATCTCAAATATTATAATGGTTTTCTTTATATTATTTTTATAACTTTGGTTACTTGCTTGCGTCTTATCAGTTTTGCAATGTTGGAATAACAAATGGGCTCGAGTCATTTTGCAAACTAAAATGGTGAGCTTTATCTACATATATTTAAAAAATAATTATCTTGTGCTGACACTTTGTTTTCAAACATACGGACTCACCACCCATTTGAGTATCCTTTCAGGTGAGGTGATGAAGTGAATTGTGTTAAAAGAGGTGGCCAAGGATTGGTATCATGGTGGCTTGTAGCAGACTCAAATCATAGGATTCGTCGTGCATTTATTATTTGTCATTTATCTTATGTTTCTTTGTGTAGACATGACATTATGCCTAACTCATTGATCCCCTGCGTGGGAGATGAATATTTACTATTTTGATGTTGTGATGTTGTTGAATGATCATGTTCCCTTGTATGGAAATCGTTTACTTTTATGAGATTATTTAGTTATCATGTGTGTGCTAGTTGTATATACAATGTTAGGTATGAATATGATACCAAATGCTTGAACTTATATGTGGGTTCAGGGTAGGAAGTAGTGGCTGGGGTATGAAAGATACGATGATGAGGTTTGTCTTATATGAATATATGTGGTTATTGCAGGGGAAGGGATGAGATTATCTTGGAGCCTCGATATGTAGTTGTTTCTGCAAAGGGAACCATACCATGGTTTTTCTTGTCATATATGGATTTACGTGGGTTGAGAATGCGACTTTAGTATGATTTCACATAATGATCAATAATTAGTGTTCTAATGCATAAAAGTTGTACGTATGTAAATGGTCTAGTTGAAACTGTCTAATATTTCTACTGATTCATTTGGATCTCATCATGCTTCGATTTGTATTGCAGGGAGAGCCGGGTATCAGAAAATAGCCATTTTAATCCTGACTTTATCGCCGCAATAAGGATTGAGAAAATTAGAAGGTAAGATTTTTGACTCTGATCTAGTGCAGCAAGACTGTATTTGTACAACTTTTCTTCTCGGATGAACTTGTTGTTCTCTGGAATAGAGTTTAGAGAAGTTCCTTAGCTTTTTTAAGAGTTGTTCAGAAATTTTGTTCTTAGAAGCACAGAAAAGAGAGCGAAAATGAGTTCACTTTTCAATCCTGTTACAGCATCCAACTTTGACTTTTGTTCAACATATCATTTGCTATTCTGCTGTAATACGTGGAAATTGGTGGCTAAACCATGTTAATTCTGGCAGCCACGAATTAAAGTTGGTGGACCAACTTGGTTGGTCATGGTCGCAATTTTTTTGGTATTTTTTTTACTTTACTGACGACGGACCATCAAAAATTTATACAGATGGGTTAGTCTCAAAAGTAAAGAACTTTTTTTTCAAAGTATTTTGGTGTATTTTAAACTTTTATCTTTAATACAGTTTTGAAATCTTTCAACCAAACAGGCTCCTTACTTTTTAGTGATTTAGGATGATCGGTGTACGTGACACATTAGTGGGTGTTGTGATTTTTCATGAATTTTTAAATTTCAGCCAAACAGGTGGGTTGGATTGCATTGGTTTGCTTTGTAACCTTTATGTTGTACATAGTTGACATGCTAAACGACTTAGGAAGTTGTATGCATTCAACTACACTTCAGACGATTTTTGGCCAAATTCAGATACTACAACATAATCTGAACCAGCCAATTCATACCTAAGTGGGTCAAACTTGCTAACTTTATTAGTAGGAACTTGTTTTTCTATCTAGGTTTAAAGTGGTAGTTTTATTGCTTTATAATAATGGTCCCTTTCCTTCTTTTTTTTTTTTTTTTTCAATTTTGTCATCATTCTTCCTTCTTTTTTTGCATTCTTGTCAATCTTACATAAAATAGGTACATATTGCAATACTTGATATTGATCTTTGACATATTCTTATATGAACCAGTCAGGCGGTGAAAGAGTTGCTCCCATAGACCGCAAAAGTTAATTCATCTTCTCCCTGTTCCTGGTCAAATCAAGCATCAATACAAATGGCTCTGACTAGTGAGTTGCATTATGTTGACATACCTGATTTCAGGTGTAACTATGATTACTGCAGTAAGTTACCCTGTCTTGTGCCATTTCATATGACTTCAACTGTTACTTTATATATTTATTACTTCCTGTTATCACTTATGAATGTGTGTTTAAGCCTTAAGGCGCTGTATTTTCTAAAACAACTCAAATAATTTTTTTTGCAAAAAAGGGATACGGCCACATGCTTCGAACAGATTGAACTCACCTCGGGTCCAATATTGATGAACACAACTATTATGTAAAAATTTGGATTATATATGTTATTATTATTACACGCCTTTTTTTTAATGCAAACAAAAACCTTCTAAGAATTTGCTTGTCACCCCAACTCATCTGTTCGTTTTGACTTGTTAACCCGTTAACTCACCCATCTTGCCAACTTCCACGAATCTGCTATTGCAGGGGTGGCACAAGTATTTCAAATTTTAAAGAAAAAAACCAGATATTTACCATAGCAATATGAAAATACTGACAAGTTTGTAACTCTAGAAAAGTTTTAAATTTGAGAGGCATATGCACTATGTCATAAATCGGTTCATCTCTTTGTTAGAACATAGGATGCTCTGGCTTCTTGGTGTTATTTAGCTTTATATATTCAATTTGAACAAGAAAATATTAAGTATCAACTTATATATAGAATTCTTGCTAAACGGCCAACTGATTTATACTCTATTTGAAAAATGGGAACTTCTAATCCTTAATCACAGACAACCTGACCGAAGCACTAATGTTTCTGTCTCATTATATTGGCCAACCATTCACATCAAATAAACTAACTAAAAGGCAAGTGGGTCAAATGGGTGAAAGCAGTTTCAAAGTCTAAGGTGGATTGTAGAGTGTATGGCAACCTACATTGTTTTGTACTGGTAGTAGAAGAGTAAAGTCTATAATTTAATGATGGATTACAGAAAAGATATAAATAATAAGCATTTTTCTACAATTATTAATATAAATAACAATTAATTTCTTTTTTTGGGTTCATATTTTCTAATTAATAAATTTAATCATGACATATTAAAGGGTTAATTAATATTTTTAATTGCTTAATAAGTATTTAGGTGAATGCTATTTTAGTATATATATAAAGATTAGATAAGGATAAATAATGATATATATTATCAAGAGTTAATTGCAGGATTGATCAATGTGGTTTGTTCATTTTGATAATAGAGGTCCATTTTCCATTTTATTAGCAATGGGGGTCCTTTCTATATTGTTAGAAAAGACGACAATATTAAAAAAGAGACCAAAATCTCTTTAAATTATATATAAACCACACGGACCAATCTTACAATTAACTCTTTAAATTATGTAACTAAATAACGTCATCAATACCGCTACTAAACTTGTTAAAGAAAATCACCGCACTTCGTCCTATTGCTATCAAGGTGTTCGTTGTTTCTTAATCAATGTATATTAATCGCATTAGAGGTAGTGCTTTGAGAAGATGGAATCCATGATTCCAACCCTACATCACTACTTACGTCTTAGTTGACAAATATGTAAGTTCCAAAAAATCCAACACGTATTCTAAAAGAAGTCATTTTAGAGTTTCCTTTAACTTATTTTATAAATATGATATATGTTTTACCTTCCGTATATGTTTGAGGGGATGATGAATATTTGTGATAATCAAAATGAAATAACAGGTGATGTGAACTGCCTGTATGGCTGTGTTAGTCAATTTTAGTTTTTGTTTTTCAACCTTTTTTTTTCACTATCCCTATCAACAACTACGAAAAAAGTTGTCATGAAAAACATCTTAAATGACCAAACAGATTAGGTTATTACTACCGGAAGCTGCAAGGTAGAATAAAGGACAAAAGTAAAAAAGATGGCATCCCATTGATTGTTTTTACTAATATACATATCAGGTACTAATACAAGTAAAGTCATTCTAAATTTCATATTACGCATGCTAAAAGTGCTACCAACGCAGCAAGATGCCCGTTCAAGTTACCCTAAGAGCAGATTTGACACCGACGCCATCTAAAAAGCAAAGGAACTAGGGATCATAGCAGTTACCACAATGAAGGTCCTCAGCTACTTAAGTAAGCTCACACAACTAAATTAACTACTAAACAGGAAGAAGGCGAGCTTTAGTAGTAAAAGATTTATACAGACTTACCAGATTTTTGTCTAAACACAGGAAAGCCACAACTGCAATCAACAACCAACACGTTTGTATTCCTCAATACACATTTTTTGGCGACTGAAAGCCTTCTAAACAGGTGAATTCCGTTATACATGAATTTTAGTGCAGGGAAGTTTGTTGTGTTAAGTATATTTTTAAATATCTCTACAATCCATGACAACCGAAACTATAACTAACCGATATATGAATGTAGAAATAGTTGTGACAACCTACTCAACTCATTCCCTTGGTTAAATGTATGAATGTGGATATAGTTGTGACAACCTACTCAACTCATTCCCTTGGCTAAATCTATGAATGTGGAGATGCTTTTGTTCATAATTCGAAATCTATGAATATGTAAATAACTGATCTTTCAGACAATAATCAGCCTGATACAAACAAAATCAGGCTGATGCAAACAAAATCGGGCTTTCTTACCGAGCTGAGACTGTTTGCTCCCATCTTTTTTGAACTGGAAACTTATAAGTGAGTTTTTTTTAACTACATAGACATACAAGGACTTCAATGTAACAAATTGGAGGCGGCGAAAGCATGAATTCATTAAACCAGTTAGGGGGGTTGGTTTCATGAAAGTGCATTCTCCAAAAGAAAAATAAAAATAAAAATAAAAATTGTAGTAATGTAGCTAAGATACATCAGCAAAGTAGTGACTGTGAGCAATTGATGTCAGATCAAAGAAATAAGTTATATCAGCAACGAAGTCCGAATGTAACCTACTCAAAATTTAATATAGCATATTAACACCAAAAATAAGAAACCTGAATGATAAAATCAGCTAATCCCTTGCCCTGAGTAGAAATGTTGGTCAAACGCTAGCATAACTAGAATACAAAAGGAGAAAAAAAAATCAGTCTGTCACACTTATGAAACCTGATGTGTTGTGAAGATGAGGAGATTTAGAAGTCGAGAAAAAACCGAGTTAAATAGGTTGAGTAACGAGTCAAAATGGGTAAATATTTAGTGAGTCATAATAGGTCAGGTCATATGGGCATGATATGCGAACATCGTGTCCCCATTTTTTGTATTTTAGAAATAATAAGTAGAGGAGAACACAAATGCTCTCATGTATCAACAGAGCAGGCAAAAGGTAAAATTTAGCTTATTTTTCTTGTTAGTTGTATTGTTTTTGTAAAACAAAAAGATCCTCTCATGTTGTAAATTGATATGAAATGATCTTAAATCCTCTTTAGTTTGCATAATTAATCATTTTTGTGATTTGTGACCATGATTAGGTACGACTCGAACACTAAAATGGTAATGTAATGCTTCTTTCGTTTCAAAAGATGATTTGTACCGTGGATATAATGGTTATATTTTAAGTAGTTAAGATGACTTTATTGCTGGAGAAAAAATCAGATTCAGTCTAAGCCAGATCATAAGTCCATTTGTAGGCTACTAATTGGCTCTGGTTACCATTTTAAGTTATTTTGAATATGATGGTGTGAACTTTATTTGGTCACTTAATGACCTAGATGATTTAACAAATGACATATCCCAGGCTTTCTAAGGATTCATTCTTCGAGTATCCTAATCGGCATACACAAACCATTTCAGCCCCTAATGAAAATTAAGTTTATTTAGCTGGCCTTTTAGGATAAGTATGTGTACTTGGGACAGAATTGGAATGCGGAAATAATAGAAAGCGCTGATGTATAAGCCTAAGTTTTGTTTGAAATGCGATTGTAAGCATATAGGTACAAGTTTTACAGAAGCTTGTATTCACTAATACATGATATTATTTCTAACAGGGAGTACTGATTTTAAGACTCCAGAAATTGAGATAGAGCGTTCTTTTTGTCCCGAAAGATTGCGAGAACTGCTACCTCGTCAAAGTAAAGGAATTGCTGGTTTTGAAAATGAAATGGAGGAGTTATCCACACATATCCGTTCATCCTATGTATGAAAATTCCTTTTGTTTTATACTAGACTTGACTTAATGCCTTTAAGTCTCTCTAATTTATTTTTATTTTAAATATTTTTATATGAAATTTTATTTATATATAACAAAGTCTATACATAAAATAAAATGATATATTTAACATATATATAAAATTTGAGTTCTTGGTCTAAAGTTTTTATTTTATGTCTTACTTTTGAGACACTACTCTAAAAACGGAGAGAACAAAAATTTAACCATTCTATAGCAATACATAATTTATTTTTATTTTGCAAAAGCCAAACAAAAACCATAATGGTTCAAGTGGTAATGTACTAATGTGGTGTTTATGATATGTGGGAGGTCATGGGTTTTATCTTTGCAACTTAATTGTATATATTACACAAGGGAATCACGTGATTGAAATTTTCAATCCTCCTAAATCCAAACAATCACATACTTCCAACTCATTTTCACTTTTCAACCTTTCCAACCAACCCTCTCAAATATTTTCAATGGCATTCATCACTTTCTCAACCCTCTTAAATGTATTTATTTTTAAACAACATTAAAGGCTAGTCAAAGTGGTCTCTCTTCATTTACATGCTCCCAAAATTTAGTTCTCTCCAACCCGCCAATGGATAAAAGCCCTCCCAACCGGAACCCTCTTTCAACCCTCTATCATAGCGGTGGTATGCCTTGGAGGGCTAAGCCAACCCGCATGTCAACCCTCCACCACTCCCTTCCCCCCGAGTGAGTGGTTTTACAAACTCCAAACTTCCCCAAATATCCATCTCACTATTCTTTAATAAAAACCTTACACAGTTAAACCTCAATTTCTTCAAACTTACACACTGGCGTCACTTTTACCAAACTTCACAAACTCCCCCAATTTCCACATCATTTTTTTTATATCATTTACTTTTAATACATAAAATCAAAAATTATAAAAATACATAAAATATATAAGATTAAAAACATAATATCTCATTAAAAATAATAAAATACATTCAACTATACTTTGAAAAAACACACTTTCAAAATAACTTTAAAAAAAAAACCTTAACTAAAACGAAAAAAATAACACATTTTCTAACATACTTAATATAAACAGTTTGTTAAATTTTTATCCAATTTCTATACAATTTAAAATTTCAGGGGTTAAAATGAAAATTTAAGTTATAACTATAAAATCATAACTTTGTTTGGTTTTCTTTCGTCTTCTTTGAGCCTCCGTTTTAAATTTTTATCCTTTTATTTTTTTCCTTGAGCAACCCAACAACTTTTAAATCCAACATTTTTAAATTTTTTTATATTGAGAACGGTCAAATGAACTGTTGAAGGGCCCCACCAAAACTTTCTCGTCACCCTCCCTCCTCGGTGAACTTCCCCAAGTTCCCCACCCTCGCTCCTTCGGTGAACCATCGAGGGCGGTACTACCACCCGGTGCCGGATCGGTGAAAAGGTTTGGTGAGTCCCACTCCCCTCCTCCCTAAATAGAATTTGAGGGGGTGCTTGGTTTAAATAGGGTAATCGGTAATGGCAATGGAAATCATATTAGGAATGCTAAGTAATGAAGTTAAAATATTCCATTATATTGAAGTAGCTTGGTTAGTAATACTATATATCAAATTGTATGTATTTATAGATATACAATTTGTAAACTTTTGTATATTGTATAAACTATTAGTTGTATATATCTAAACCTATATACAATATAATATGATAATAAGTGGAGGAGCTATGTGGTGGTCACGGATAGCCATGACAACCCCATAATTTCTTTTAAACTGTATATTTCTAGTACTATTTCTAAGTATTTAATCAGTTTTAAGGTAATTGGCGAAACCAGACTAGAGTAATTGAATTTTTGTTATGAATATTATTCGGCGACTCCAGGATAAAAGTCCTGACTCCACCACTGATGATAATATAATATCAGTAAATATTTATTATGTATATTATATATATATATATATATATAAGATATAAGTAAGAAAATTACTATTAATATATTAATGATAACATTTTGATATATACAATTAAAAATATATATAAATAATAATAACAAAAACAAGGATTAGGTTGATAAGTATACGAGTTATACATTTTTCTTTAAATATTAGATATATTAATTTAATATTAAATAGTAGTGCCTATAATTTATTAATAATAACTATTATATGAGATTAGAATATCGCATAGGAGGTTAACTTGGTAGAGGTGAGTGGAGAGAAAAATTAGAAGGTGTGTTTGTTTTTTTCTTTGAAAGTGGCGATTTCTTCCTCCTCTTAATTCCGACCGAAAATTGCAAAAATCCGACAAAAAAACATGATTACACAACAATCTGAAAACCTATTCTTGTTCCTCTCTGAATTTCGATCCTAGTTATGCCTAGAAAATCACCAGATGGCCGATCAAAATCCACAAAGAAATCAAAGAAAAAAATGCCAAAGTCAACGGGTTTGGTTCGAAAATCCCTAGCCTCCATTCGAATGAGTCAACAATCAATCAATCTAGATATAATTTAAGATCATCATCTTCTTCTTCTTTTGTACCCGATTCAATTGTTAAGGTTTCTATGGATTTTGTTTCTTCCATTGATTCGACCGAAATTAATAAAAAATTAGACAAACCACCGCCGACCGCCACTGTTCAGCCGAAAACCGCCGCCGATGTCGGCCACCAATCGGTGGCCATGGTAGCGAGTAAGATTGAGGAGGGTGCTGTTGGGCTTCATCGCGATAAGAATGAGGGTGGGGGTGAGAAAGGATTGACGGCTCCATGGAAAAACTCTAAATCTCCAATTTTTACTTTTCCAACTGTGGTCGCCACCTCCACTCCATTGCCAACCACCACTGATCACCACCACCGGCCTACTGCTACTGTTGGGACGGAAAACACACCCCAAAAACCTGCTGAGTCGGGTTCTAGATCGGTTAGTGTTGGGGATTCGATTGGGGTATCCACCGAAAACCCTAATTTGAATTCTCAAAACCCTAGTTTTTCTTTCCAAACATCGATGCCTCTTCCTCCACCTCCTATGCATGCGGTTGCGACCACCTCACCAGTTCATACTATACCCTCGGTGAATCTTGATTGAATGAGCATCTTCTTGCAAGAACGTATTCATAATCCGAATTTGGGTGCACCTAACCCTTTTGTTGGTTCAACCAAGTATGGTGTGTCTCCTGCTCGTTCTCCCTCTCTTTCAAAACAAGTTGAAGCTACCTTTGGTTTTGGTTCGCATCAAGAAACTTCTAATAATAATGATAAAGTCTCGAGTTTTCTTGATAAAATTTCTCATGCAGCTGATAACTCTAAGGATCCTAAAATTCCTATTGGCATTAATATTTCTTCATCAGGACCTGTTGAGTTATTATGATGATGGTAATGTGAGATCTACGTTGGATGGTGATGGTGTCCCTCCTATCACTGATGCTCACTTTTCTTCTTCTAGTCCTAAGGGTACTCAGACACCTAATACGTTTGCTAACCTTTTTTAAGGATGCAACAAACATTCGTAGGACTAGAAAGCTTAGGTTTAATCCTCCTGTCTTTACAGAGATTGGCACCATTCATGCAGTTATTCCTGACGAGCTCATTGTGAAACAGAGTGAGCAGTGGGCTTTGAGACTAGTTGGTTCTTTCAACGTGTAATAGGCATGCTTTTCCTTTTGTTAGATTTCATGTTTTTAGACTTTGGAAGAAGTATGGCTTGGTTCATGTGGTTTTAAATAACCAAGGCCACTTTTATTTCAAATTTGATAATTCTGAGGGGCTTGAGTTTGTGATGGCCAATAGGCCTTGGTTGTTTAATGATGTGCCTGTGTTATTGAAGAAATGGGTGGTCGGGATAGAGAAAGATGTGATTTTGCCTACTTATGCTCATATGTGGGTTAATATTTATATCTGGATTCTACCATGTGGGACTATGATGTATTGAGTCACATAGCTAGTGTTATTGGTGTTCCTGTTGCCTTAGATAGATTTACTAAGGAGATGATAGAGAAGAAGTCAGATAGGGCTCAATTTTCTAGAGTATTGATGAACGTTAATGCAGATCGTGATATTCCTAGTTTTGTTGAGGCAGTTGTGTTAGGTAAGATGCAGAAGTTCAGGCTCCAGTTTCTTTGGAAGCCTGATAGGTGTTTTCATTGTGCAGTATTTGGACATACTTTTATTGATTGTAGTGCTAGCCCCAAGTCTGCTGAGGAGATGGAGGCCCATGTTACTCCAGTCTCTAATGTAGGCCCTTTTAGCACTAAGTCAGGCCCATCACAGGTACAACATGATGATCAGGGCTTCCAGCAACCCAATAAGAGGAGAAGAAAGCCCAAGAAGAAGGCTCCAGTTACAGTGGGTATTCAGATACCTAAACCCACATTCAGATACATGCCTAGGAGGTCAGAACCCACTACTTCTAAAGCTAAGGCCCATATGACTACTCAGGATACATCAGCATCATCAGATTCAGTTCAGCATGTCCAGGCTACACCATATACACACTCAGATACACGTGTTGCTCCACACCATGATAGGCTTTCCACATCAGCTCCAGTTGTCTCAGTTAACCCATATGATGCTTTATGTGGGTTAAATACTGAGGATGTCAGCATTCCTTCAGCCCCTACTACTCAGCCAGACCCTGTTCAGGATGATCCAGGAAATGAGGAGGATGTTGAGTCAGATGCAGGTG
>JANDBE010037780.1:0-12226 GCA_024320915.1 Erigeron philadelphicus
AAAAAAGTGCTTAAATTTAGGAAAATAATGTAGGTATGACACCTAGGAAAAAATCCTACATGGCATGCTATCATAATCGCCACATAAGCAAAAACATATCCTCTCTTAGTTATAGATAGAGATTAAAGTTGTGGTTTTGGTCATTACACGGGTCATATTGTCAATGTTTCGTCCTCCGTAATTTTGAAGTTACAACTGCGAAAACTGTTCCGTTAAAGTACTTTGAGATTGAGGTGGTTACTATGCTTGTCATTTGCTAAATTAGACACTCATACGATCTAACAATCTAACGAAAACTCCGTGTGTTTGATTTTTGGTCAAATTTTATATGAAATTGGTTGAACTTGGCACTCAAAGTACGCTCATTTTGACATTATAACTCACCATTCAGTGACTTCTTCAAATAAGTATTGTCGGCTTGTGTGAGACAAAAAAATTTCAACACAAAATCTCAAATTAGTGGTTGAATTTTGGTTATGGTTTCATATAGAATGTTAAACACATGACGACCTATGAATCACGAAATGACACAGAGCTTGTGAGACAACAACCGGCCCCAAGTATAGATCGTGTTCACAAATGAAATTGAGCTATGTAATTTTATATTTATTGGGGTTTAAACAAAACAAGGTTATTCATACCATATCTATGTTGAGAATTTGTATCCTTTAAATCTCTATCACATGGAAATGTATTAAGATTTGTGAGAATTTGGTAATTTGGCACTAATGAATGTAACCTACGAAGAGATTTTTCATTTCTTTTTTGCAAAATTTATGAATGATTGAAACAATGTTAACGCTTCCTGATTAGTGCTAAAATTGCAAGACTAGTAGTATTTTTGCAAAATTTTATGGTGAATTATACGCTCTTCATTGAGAGTTTGCAAATGCGAAAGACTTGCACTTTTCATCGTGGCGTCGTGCAATATGTTTTAGGTGTCAATACCATTCAATATACATACATTCACAACATCATGGAGCTGTATGTTACACCACAATTCATTCTTAGTTGCTAAGTCATATAAACTAACCGAAAAGTAGTCCGTAAAACTAGAAGATTCCAAGTGGAAACAATAGTAGTGATATCAGCTTCAATAGGATAAGCAGAAGAGTAAGTAGCTTCATGTAATACATACACTCGAATATCAGCTTTCATGAGATCTATAAATACAATCCAACTCGTCACTAGTGTTGTTAGAAGTAATACACATTACAACAAAGCCATTTCAATCGTAGATTGGTCAAACTTCACACGATTTCCTCCAGCCTGAATGTACACACCTAACAATTGAACAACTGGTCATCTAGCACTGACCAGACAGGAAGTTTCCTATATACGCTTGATAGACTTCTACATATGCTACATAGATATATCTCTTGTAATCATCCGATAGAAAGAAACAAAGATGACCCGTTGTGCCTGTGAGACTTCTTGTTGACTATGATGCCATCAAGAAGCATAACTAACTTTTACATATACATAAATCAAATGAGCAGTCAAATATATGCAAGTGAGTTCCTGTCATGATTAGGCTGGGGTCGGCCTCTGGTAGGAGTTGGTGGTCTTTGATTATTAAGCTCCTACAACAGCAACAACATGGATGTATATCATATTCACAAGTCACAAACAACTGTAGCACATGTAAAATACTCATAATTCGGTTTTCCATCTAAAAAGGGAATAATGAATTAATGATAATGCCAATAGGCTTTTGGCCTAGTGGTACCCAAGGTGTCCCACATACTAGAGGTTGTGGGTTTAATACCCCACCGGGGACATACATGAATAGGTTAGGTGTGCAAGAGTTGGCACCTCGGAAAGAAATAGAGTGAGTGATGCTTCTATTTAAGGCAGCCATGTTTCTATTGCTAAAATAGAAGGGTGAGTTGGTACGAATTCTATAAATTGTTTTACCCAAAAAATGAAGAAATTGACGAATTTGATGGTAAGCATTGGTGGTTTCCATAAATGTACTATTCCCATTCAGGTGCTCTAAAGAAGAGTAAAAAATTGCATAAGTTGCAGTAGCATTTTCACTCACACCAAGAGGCTGGAGGAGTTCTCTGAGGTTCTTACAGAATGACAAGATTATAAAGTAGGTAGTGAACCATGGTTACACATGAAGGGAAATAGACAGTTACCTGCATCCAGGTTTCCTCTTGAACACGTTGTGGAGATGTTTCTGGTGAGTGAAGTGGGGGCGGCAATGGATGAATCAGTTTTGGAACGATTACTAATCCTCTGCCAACCACTAGTAAAGCTCCAGCATTGTTTGCCGTCCCTGAATACAGTTACCACAACTAGAGCTTAGAGAGCCTTTTGCTTCTTTTGCAATTACTCCAATCAATTGGCCAAAAAAGTTGTTTTCATTGTAATCTGTTATAGTGGAAGATTGTTTCAGGTGAACGGACTAACATTTAAAGACAAGGCTTACCACAATAGTTCGTGGCAGAGAAAAGGGTAATCAACTGCCCCTGGGCAAATCTCTCGAACCCATCCATCACACATTCATGTGCTCTTATGATCAGCTGAAGTTTATTTCTCTTGCAGAAATCTGTAACTCTGTCAGGCTGTAACAATAGTTATAATCAGTCTGACACTAATATATAGACTTGTAGAGGTAGCAAAATGATCCGGTAGGTGGGTCGGGCTTGGGTCAAAACAAACACAATTTTGGATGATGGCTTGGTTGACCTGAAACACTTTCAGTCCAAAACTTTGAGCTATTTTATAAATTACTAGCGAGCTAAGAATAGTTACAAAATCTAAAATATTAAATAATGCTCTACTTTCAACCCCGCCTCCATATGTTAAGTTTTATTATTATAATCAGCTAACGCGTTAACAACCAATTGTATCCCGAAACGACTATTTGACCCAGTAAACGTGTCAAAATTGCCACCTCTACCAAGAAGAGTGCAATTTTGAAAGTAACAATCTCTTGATTCTAGATATATAGCTGCATGCATACCCCAAAAGTGACGAGACCAGGACCCCTAGCATTTGGTCTAAGACCTTGCACACTATCATTTTCTGTAGGATCAGACCTGCAGCAAATAAAGGAGAAATTTTTTTCAAGAAAGTTTGGAAGAAACCAAATGGTAGGCTGTGAAAAAGAACTTGCCATAACAAATCCATTAAGACAAGAGATCCAGCATCCATGGTTATTGGTCTCTCTATTTTCTCTATCTGTTCAACTAAATGTATCGACCTCCCAATGCCACCATGCATACATATTATCTTTTTCTCAATCAGTGCTGCAAGTGGAAGATGGTTAAACAGGTGATTGAACCGTGTCCATGCCCAGATCCCATCGTTCTCCCCCTATACATTATACAAGCACATGAACATTCTAAAAACCTTCACCAAGAAGACTCCAAATAAGATGTGGCTAAATGGATGGGTCAATTAATGTAACAGGATAACCTCGAGTTGATTCAACCCGCAACAGTTTTTTCAGCTCTTCACTGAATTATTTAACTATTTACTGTGTCAGATATGATAACAAAAAGATCTAATTTCTGTTATAATTAGACACCTTGGTAGGTTTTATGTATTTAGAACACTCTGGATGACTTACAAGTTCTAACCCATTGTCATTATAATTTCAAATTTAAATTAACCCATTTGAACGGTTGGCAAAAGTATAATTCCACCAATGTACCCTTCAATGGGTCAAAATCGCCACGCCTAGATATATTTATCAATTACCATTCTCTCAATGCACTCAAGACGGAAACCAAAGAGTGCATTTATGTCAGCAGCCTCGTGATTCCCGCGTATTAAATGAACATTCTCAGGATACTGAATCTGAAAGCAATGTAAAGGAAAAACATGGTGAATAAAGGATGACGATCTTAAATGTGGCAGTAAGTTGCATGTTGCAAATTACAAGTTCCCGGCATACCTTTAAAGCAAGAAGTAAAGTGATTGTTTCCAAGCTATGCTGTCCTCGATCAACATAATCACCAAGGAATAAATAGTCAATATATCTGAGGAGTAGAAAGAGATGGTCAATTTGATGCGTTTTGGGACATATCAAATCCATAATAGCAAGGTGCTTAAAAAATTCAAAGTCCAAGCATACGTTATGTCTCCAGCAGTAGAAGGATATCCATATTCATCAAACAATCGCATAAGATCACCAAATTGTCCATGAAGATCACCAAACACTTTAATTGGAGCTTTCAACTGAAGAACTGTAGGCTCATGCAAAAATATTTGCTCAGCAGCATAGCAAAGCTCTCCAACTTCATATGAATCAAGGAAAAACCTCCTGTTAACAGGTGGTTTCCAGTTTCGAGGCCTAAGCAAATTAGAGATGACCTGCAATATCGCCATATAAATATCTCAGTATTTCTCTACTAAAAGATATGGGATTATAAATTGTAATTTTACCTTTTTATGCAACCCTTCAGGTGACTTTTGCCTTGTGAACTTTTTGGTGGGAGATGACATATCATATTGTGAAGGAAGCATCCGTCTACTTTCATTTTCAAACTGATCCAAGGATAATTGTCTTATCAACCCACCAAGGTTTCCTACAGTTTCGTTAGCAATCACAACCTGCAATTATATAAACACCATGCTTCTTTATCCTAGAAAAAGGAGGAATCCACTACCCAAATTTAAGGGTGGAACGTAATGGACAAGGTAATGGAATTACATTCCATCATCAAGTTAGTTGACTGATATGAATGGAATGGTTTCAAGTATACTGTTTAGTTTTCAGTATTATTGGTATCAGCTGAAACATATTTTGGAAACATGGATATACGATGTTTTTAATGCAAATAAATTGTATTTTTACTAATTTGTGATTCTATGTGTAACTAACAGATCAAGATCAAGATGGCAACACAAAATGTATTAATTTTTTCCCTTGCTATCTTTGAAAAATCATATAACAACATTTAACTGAAAAATCAGAAAGTTTGGAATTATTGAACAACTACATGGAAAAAGGTGGAGTTGTGAGTTCAAGTTAATTCCATGATATGGAATGGCATAAAAACTGCACTTGCCCATAGATACAAAATCAACAGAATGAAGGATTTCACATACAAAACTACAGCTTTGTTCATTCTGGGGGAATGAACGATGCGACTCCTTATTACTTTAAAATTAAACATTGCATAGAGGTTGAGAAGACATACGGCTCGTGGATGGAGTCTGACATCTCGCTCTGTATCACCACCCTCTGAATTGGCCTCTGCAGCTTGTGGGTAGCTTAAAGCTGTTGTTCCTCCAGGATTAGCAGAATGCGCTTGTGCAGCTTGCCACACAGCATTAACAGCCTTAGCTTCAGCAGCAGAAGCTTCAGCTAGCCTTTCCATTGATTCTTTTCTAATACTGAAAGAAATAAAAAATTAGAGAGCGAGATAGTCAACTCTAAAAAATGACTCAGATTAGAATGAAAAGCAAAATCTTAAATTTCAACATACAGTAGGTCGGATACTCGTATGACTGAAAGGATTCAGATTAGAATGAGAAGTGCATCTTAAATTTCAACATACAGTGACCAAATGGAAAATGACATTAACCTTAGGCCATCAGATGGACTCTCTGGTCTACTGCTGGGAGACATAGAATCAAATGGGCTCAAATGGTTTGACCCAGGACTTGCTACATATGAATTGCTTTCAGGTGTTAACAGAGGAGAATCAGAATCAGGCGCATTATCTGCTATGAGAAAATCATCTAACAATACATCTGCATTACATGGAACAAATAATATCATGTTAGAATGTGTAATTTATATTTATGATAAGTAGATGTACCTAAATGTAATATTCTACTCTATGTTTTGGTGTAATCTTATTTAAACTTGATAAATACAAGATTTAACTTCATATCAGATCTCAGGAACCTCTGTCGCCTCTAACCCTAAATCGGCAATCTATATACCTCGCCATCTCAATCCCTATTTCCGATCAAAACATGGCTACTATTGTTGCCTTTACTGCTGCAAAAGAAAAAAGCTCATGATATGCACAAGTTCACCTTCACCCTTTCTCCTACTAACTACAGTTTCTGGAAGGCATGCTTAAACCATTTATAATCACCAACCATTTAATCGGCTATGTGGATGGTACAATTAACAATTTCGCAGATGTCTTCTCATAGCCTTTACCCTCTCAAGGATTCCAGTTCTTACGAGTTACGATCCAAGTTGCAAGTCGTTCCACGCCCTCAACTTGTGGGGGAATGTTAGACTGTATATCTATATATATAATAGATAAGTAGAAGGTACCTAAATGTAATATTATACTCTTTATGTGAAGTTCTGAGGTAATCTTATTAACGTTAATAGAATACGGGGTTTAACACCAAAAGCATAAATTTTCAAATCAAATGATAAGAAAAGCGTTTTCTGGGAAATAGAAGATACCTCCTCTAAGACCACCAAAGACGTATATGCGAACACCAACAGATGAAGCAGCATGCCTACAACGACGCATGAGTTCCAAAGACGGATCTTTGGTTTGGCCCTTGTTAACTCGTGAAGAAGTCACCATGCCATATCTATCTAACCAAACTCCAGCAGCCGTGTCCAACACTGTAAAATGTAACCATTGTATTTTCTTTATCAATGTTATGATAACTCGTGTTATAATTATAAGTTACATAGATCTTAACCTGCAACAGCGGCTTCACTCTCTACCGTTCGTCCTCCCCTAAGAACACCTCCTGTAACATGCAATCGAGCACCAACAAATACCTGCTCACCAACAAATGATTAATTGAGCAGGATCTTCTGAATATTTACTATTGTGCAATGTAAAAGACATGATGCAAGTAAATTGCAACAGCTTACAAGGTTTATTGTTCTTTTTAAAAGGCAAAGACCTGCATCTATAAACCACCACCTAATATTTACACTAACTGTCTCCAATGAGACAATAAAAGGAAAAGTATTTGCACATAAGAACATGTATTTACATGCACAATCAATTAGAGGTGGGAATTTCAACCCAGTTACCTAGAAATGGGTTGACTCTCATATTAAAAAAGACTAGATTAGTATGTCTGCTGATATGATTAGAAATTTTAAGACTAGTGGACACATATATGTCAGCAGGGCAACCTGACCAACACGGGCATCATACAAAACCTTGGTGAGTGTGTGAGCTGTTACTTAAGCTACATATTCATAGCTTACCGCAGCATGTTGGTACCTTGCTGAAGGTGAAACTCCAGGTGCAAGTGTCCATTCCCATTGACCATTTCTATGCATAAGCAAACCATAAGCGTCTGCTAACGGCTGAAAATGGACATATGTAAAACCAATAGCTTCAGGACAGTATAGAGTTTAACAACAATACGATGTTTTACATAATGAAAACAATTTATAGTTTGAACAAACTTTAGTATAATTACCTTTAACTTCTCTTTGCTTTAATTATTACTCAGTTTGCTTATGATAAGTAAATCATATCTTACCCGGAAAAAATCTTAATCATATCTGAAATTTACGTACATACACCATGTGTTGGTAAATGAACATTTACAAGACATACCGTGCCTAAGATGTCTCTTCCACCACAGAGCAAAAACATACCATCTGAGCGGGCACTAGCAGTCGCATACCTGTAAAGTGTATTAAACATTTAAGACACAAACATTTGAAATACAGTTCGTATTAAACAATTAATCCATCAACAATATGCTTTTGAAAAATGTATTTACAAATTTATTCATCTGTTTTCGGTGCTTAATATGCATAATGTCAACACTTAAAATTTAATTATGCATCATATGTAACTTGGAAAGTCATTTGACTAAATTTTATCTTAGTTGTTAAGTTCTTGTATCTAATGAATATATTTTAACTAATTTAAAACCTGGAATTCAAGTATTAGTGAGGTCTGATTTTGAACGAATGGCTTGACTTGTTTTCTAAAAGTTATAGCCATCAATCAAGATTTTGTATGAAAATTTTAAAAAGAAAAAAGATATTAAGTTCTATCAATTAATGATCAAAACAAGAAAACATATGAATATAAATACTGAACCTCAATACCATATATGTGCTAATCATAAAAGCTTGTCACGAACAAGTCCTTTAATCATATAACACCTGGGAGCATATAACCTTGCAGTATGTAAGTTTGCCACCAACCAAGAGGTTGGGGATCCAAGTCCCATAAGGGAAAAATGTGTGAATTACTGTGTAGTGTTGTTAATTTTTGCTTTTCTAATAAAAAGGGAAGTAATTATAAAACAAACCTAATAACTTTCTTTTTTTTGAGTAACGGGATACCCCAATTAGCTTTAAACTAGTAATTTTATTTGAAATAGGATAATCATAAATTCTAATTAGTTGAAAAGTAAACACCAACAATTTGCAACATTTAATACATACTTAGAAGAAAAAAACAAAAGTTAGATACACTATCGACTTTAAGTTTCTTGAATAACCAAGAACAGAGACCTATGTATTTCAACGCATTTTACACCTGCCTCACAAGTATACGGATATTATATTTTCATGGATATGAATTCATCAAATACGTTAATCATGTGATTTGGAACATGTGTATCCAATCTGTTGAATATACTAAACGACTAACATATATTCAGAAGGATAACACTAAGGAACTATTTCAGAGTCACAACCAGACAAACAACCATAGTTATCATAACATATGGAAGTCTCTAACACTTCATTCAAATTTAGATTGTAGACTTACATTCTAGCAGAAGGTTTATCACCTTCGGGGTTTAGTTTCTGCCAAACATAGGGTTTTTGAGCAGTATCCAACACCCAAGCATCTGAAAGTACTTTCTTTCCTACAGAGAAAAGATGTCGCTGTTATAGATTTATATACTAATAGAACAACATATAACCAGTTAGAATAGAATGTTTGAAAAGGAAAGACGTTTGAAAAGTAAATATGCAAGAAATGACAATCAAAAGTGATATCTTTATAGATTAACACAGAATTAAACAACAGATAGTGTTAAACACTACACTACCACAAAGGCTAAACTGCAAAAAAATATAGGGCTTAATATCTCATTAGAATCGGTAACAAAAAATCCGTTTCTCAAGCAACTCAGCTATAGTTTCAAAAGAGGACATAGTAACAAACCAGCTCCAAATTTAAATATTAATGATATGAAATTCAAACCTCAGAATTTTTAAGGTATAGAGTATCTTTAGCCAAAAAATAACGATATAAGCATGCAAAAGGCCTAAAAATCTAGATGTATAGCACGGCAGTATGAAAGAACGTACAGAGCAGCTAAAGGCAATATTGCTATTTCAACAATCATCTTATCACCTTATAAGGGACAAGGGTCCAACGGAATTATTGCAACAGAAATAGATTGCTATTTCATCACACATCTTATTGACTCATTAGGGAGGAAGACTGGAAGTGACTAGTTAGTAAATCTGTCCATGTTACCATTTCCTTCAAGGAATAAAAAATTTCAAAATAACTTAGCTCTTCTAGAAAGCGATAAACGCACCATCATTGCCACTAACAAGAACAAGGTAACGTTGGGCTACCAAGTCCATCACATGACCATAACGTGGGCCAGGACCTTGCCCACGAACAACAACCCTGCAAACCACAAAAGGAACCAACCAACATATAAGAAAACAAGTGATAGCTCAAAAAACATAATATATACACAACTAACTTTTGATTACATAGTTTACCTGTGCCATTTGTACTTATCATTGGTCAAGTCAAGCACATAAATATCATCCGTCGAATGCCCCGCAGGACCTATCCCCCCCTAGCCACACAACACAAATTAATCAAAGCTCAAAACCATAAACACCGTATACATTTCATCATAAACCTACTAATCACCTGATATACAACCATTGTCCCCACAGCAGCAGCCACATGAGCAGCCCTAGGTGAAGGTGGCTCCCCAGCCGGTTGAATTCTACAAACTTTTCAACAATCAACACTCCAATTTCACACAATAAAAAAATTCATAAACTAATATTTACATCATACACATGAATATATGAACCAACCTGGTCCATTTTCTTGTAATAACATCATACACATGAACTGCGTTCGTCACGCCATCTAATCCTAACAAATATCAACATTTCCAAGCAATTAATCACATCATATCAAACAAAATAGCCATACATACATATATACACACATATAACAACACATAAACTAAGTAGGAATAACATGTATATATTTACGTATGCCAGGAACCGCGGAGGAGGGACCGCCACCAATGGCGGTAACGCCACCGAATAGAATCAACCTAGGTCCATGTAATTTGGTCTGAGCAACTGCGGTTAACGTGTGACCGCAGCGAGGACCTGGTGCATCATCATCTGTATCCCAAAATGTCTCTATTTGACTGTAACTTGGAGCTGGTGCTAGCCAGGGTTTTGAATTCATTTTTTTACACTATAAATTAATAACCTAATTATTACTAACCAAATTCTTCTTGTTATTATTAACTGTATTATATATAAGTTGTTATTAGTGATAATTATATACAGATAGCTGTATATATTGATTTTATAATTATATATACAAAATGGTGTAAGTAAATATGAAATGAAAACGGTTATAGGAAACGGTTGGGGGAATGCCTTAGGTGGAATCGCACTAGAGATTGGAAGGCCGCCAGAGAGACGGGAGAGAAATGGATAGAGAGAAAGTGGGGACTTGAATTTGAATGAATATGGACAGGAAGGAAGGAAGGAAGAAAGGACTTTGAAGAGTTCTTTAATTAGACGTGTTTTGCATATTAGTCGCGATATGGACTTTTAAGTCTTTAACTATCACCTTAGACTTGATTTTATTTTTAAATCTCATATTTAAAGTTTTGAACTATCACCTTAACTTAGTTTTCCTTCTTTTTATTATATGTTATAGATAGATACGATAAGGATGTTCGTGCAATGCGACAATAAAAATTGCAATAGTGATGTGGTAGTGGTGATGGTGATTGGTGACGATTAGTGATGACGAAGAGTAACATAGGTAATTAATGTAAAGGTAATTAATCTAAATAGCTTTTGAGATACTTTAAAAAAATAAAAGACTCGTGGTACAAATATCTATATCTATATTCCCTATTAAAAATTATTAGGTGTTGTTGAAAAGTTTACAAATTTGAGGTATACGAATTTACTTATTTGCCCATACACATCTCTACTCCCTTCTCTACTCCCTTATAAAGCAAATCCCCCCACCCCCTATTAAATAATTTTGTTTTTAAAATACCGTATTTGCCCAGAGCATTTTTTATTCCGTAACTACCCCTAATAAATGTTTTAGACTTTCCCACCAGAAAGTCAAAGTCAAACAGTCAAAGTCAATCAGTCAACCAACCAGTCAAAGTCAAACAGTCAAACGTACAGTATTTAAAGCTTTTCATATTTATCTTAAAAATTCATGTATAAATACTATCTCAAATGTAATGGAAAATCATAACAAAATTCATATTCATCTTTTTTATCTCCTTAATCTCTATAATATTAGTGTATGTGTATAATCCGAAAAAATAGTTATAAAATTTCGATGCAACGCGCGTGTACTATGCTCGTATAATTAGTGTATGCCACTATCTTCATCTTAGATGTTTATCTCTTTTTCACATACCAAAAGCTTAGACTTTTGCACACTAATCACAACATGAAAATGCCCTTTAACAATATTTGACGCAACGTGTGGATATCATGCTCGTATTCATTAACATTAAAATGGTTTACATGTTCAAAATATATCTAACTTTTCAAGTGAGAGTTGGAATTTTTATAGTTTATATTTAGACTTTTGAAAAATTATATAAACAATTCAATCTGAGTTTGAAGGAAACTCACTTTTTAAATAACTCATGATATAAAACTTATTTGCTATAACATTGACATAGATTTTACAAGTCTTTTTTGAACATATTATATGAGATTATATATAAAAAAGATAACACCCTCTCTCCTAAAATATTAAAAAAGTAACTATGTGAATTTACAAAATTACTCTTTCTTTATTTCAATTCAAATGCATTCATATCTAAACCACTTTCACATTCTCATTTCAATTAAATGTCCACTTATACTGTTAATACATGTATTTTTTTTTTTTTTTTTGTTAATATTGGTTTCTATTAAAGCTACGTCATCATCGTGGTATCACGCTTAATTGATTGCTCACTTATACTGTTTTTGTTAATCACGACATCAAACGCATTGTCAATGGTATTCATTGCAATGCGCGGGTACCAT
>JANDBE010037961.1:0-12220 GCA_024320915.1 Erigeron philadelphicus
GTAAAAATTTAAAGTTCGCATTTGATTGGTATGCGAGGAAAATAGGTGTCATAAAATTAGAAATGAGAGCTCACAATTTAAAATGTGATTATTTTGAAATAATCCTCACAATTTAAAATGTGAACATTTTAAAGTAATTCCTCACACTTCTAAGTGTGGTAATTTTAATGTGATTCTTCACACTTCAAAGTGTGAGGATTTTGAATTAATTCCTCACACCTCCAAATGTGAAGATTTGAGATTATTTTTCACACCTTTAAGTGTGAAATCTTGAGATATATCTTCACAATTGTAAATGTGAGATTTTGAAGAAAATATTTAAATGTGAAAATTATATATATACAGAAATTATATACATATATATATACACATATGCACACATATACATTTCACTTAATAACACTTTTTCAAAGTAAATAAGCCATACTGTATATCAATCAGAATCATGTATATCATTAGAAGCATTACAACTTAAAAATCCCAAACAAACGACATGTATAAGGTACATCGACTAATAAAATCTTAAACCCGAAAACATAATAGTTTGTACTTAGTTCATAATTTGCAATTCCAATCTTGAAAAACTAAGAAGCCATCCAAAGACAAACTCTCCACCTCTTGCCTGAAAGAAACTGCAATAAAACATTACAACATATTTGAATAGACATCATCCAGAAAGATATATAGCAAATTTAAAAACTTCTACACCAAAACATACTAACATAATCTATTGACCTAATTACATTTTTATAAATAAATTTATATTCACAAAACTAGAGGTTATATATCAGCATCCTAAAGAAACAATACATAAATAATATATTAGTTAGTATCAAAAGCCTACACAAAACATAAATTAGTTAGTATTATGTTGAATGAAATATCAACATAATATATTTGTATATTATTTAAAATCTGCATATAAACAAAATTACTTTCCATGGCAAGATTGTCTCTCAGGTAAGCAAAATTAAGTTCAATATTGGTGACATATGTGCTATCACACAAGTAATTCTGCCTCCTCTCTTCACTTGTCCTATTTTCTGTGTTGACATATGTGAGTTGCACCTGATGCAGCTGACCCGGGCAAACTAAATTCCTAATGTATCAAAGAGCTAATTCACTGAGCCATTTTAAGTCATGGCTAACCTGAACCATGCCTAATGTATCAAAGAGCTAATTAACTGAGCCATTTACGAGCATCTAGGCTAACCTGCTCAGTACAAAATCAACACCTTTTAACCTATCACTCAAACTTACACACATGCACTTTCTGCCATCTCAACTTAACAAGAGATATAAACCGGGCATCTAAACTAACAATTACAAATAGAACAAATAACAATAACTAATACCATTTCTTCATTAAGAACTGCATGATTTTCTGCATACAATCACCCATAGCAGCAAACAATACTAGAATATCAAACCCATCATGTAGAGTTGATTCACTTAAAGAGGACATTAAGACTAGGATTCTATATTTCTAGGTAATTATCTAAGAGATGTGGTATAGTGAGAAATATAAAGCTTGAGAAGAGCCATATATATATATATATATGTACACTCTTCACACCTTCATAGTTCTAAATAGAATCACATAGGGACACAAGGCTCATAAGAAAATGGTCAAATAGAAGCATACCTTTATGTAGTACTCGTCCTTAGTTGGGAACCCTTTCATATATCACTTGAGAATCTTCACGGTATCTTCTTGAAGGGGGCTGAAAATAAATAATATAATATTTACATTAATTAATACATAGATTATGCAACTAAAAATCAAGGCAATCGATGAATCAATACATAAGATACTTGTTATTCTAACCTGTGTAGCATACATGTCATTATGTGAGAAACCAGAACCTGCACATAAATTTCCTCTAGGCATAGAATCACTATAAGAGTTTTGAAATACACTTTGGAAAATACTAAGCTCTCCTCTAAAGTCAGACATAGCTTGTTGCATCTCTTCGATTTGTTTGCTTTGCGATTCAATTTTCAAGTTTTGAGAATCTATCATTTCATTCTGAGATTTAACTTGAGCCAAAAGGGTAGATACTTGATTCTGGTTTGTGAAGTTTTCACCTCTCATTTTCCTTAACTGAATGCTCAGAGGTGTTACTTGGGACTTTGTTACTCCCGTCCCATGAAGACGAGCCCATCCAGGCCTATCGGGCCCCATAAGCTCGGTCATAACGTCCTTTTCTATACCTGCCCGCTTCTCAAAATCAATAGATTCAGAACAACCTAGATCTAGAATCTTTCTTGAAACCTCATTTTGGGCATGATCCTAAAACATCGAGCAAGCAGTTAAGTTCATATCCAATCAAATCAAACCACATGATGTAACTCTGTTTTAAACTATAATTATAACTAGATGATCTATACCATGAAATCTCTAGATGCGGGCTTGACATAAGTCCCCTTTTTTGTTCGATGAACAATGTCAAAGAACTCGATTTGGCAAGCTTCTCTTTTGTTTTTCAATTGCTGTATATTATACCAGAAGGTATTAAGTATAAGACTATAAGATTGCAAAGATAAAGGTTATAAATTTCTACCAGAAACTTACAAATTCATCTTTTTTTCGAGCATAACTAACTGCACCAGTTGCATGAACATGGATTTGCTCGCCTCTTGCATGTTTTCCTAATTTTGATAATCCCTGCAATTTGAGTGAACACGACTATTTGAGTAAAAGGACATTACTTTAACAGGAAATACATGATAATACCTTTGCTTCATTTGATCTGAGATAATGCTTATATCTTTCCCATTGGTGATTATGAACGTTAGAAGGTATTTCGACCAAGTCAAGTGCTTCAAGAATCTGATCTTCAGTATATTCTATTGGTTGTGCACCATTACCACCAATGTTATTTGCCTCAATTAGCTTTTTCTTAGCCATCTTTAACAACCTTTCTTTCCTCCTAAACTTAAGAGCCCTGTACTTGTCAGCAAACAATTTTAGGAGAACCTTGTCGACACCATCTCCTTGAGCTAAACAAAATTTCCTCTACAAAAGTTACCAGAACAAGGTAAAAATGATGAAAAATAGATACTAGTTCATTCTGATTATCTAAAAGAATTAAACTTTACCCGAAGTTCACCAATAAGCCTAGCACCAGAAAGCATCTTGACTTCCTTCCAATCTTTTGCATCAAAAGGACAAAGGTTTGGTTGTTTTAGAAGTAAGGTCATGTATCTAGTGCACAACCCCCCTGCGAGTTTAAGTGGCTGATTATATTCATTAACAGGAACCAAAACTTGTTCACCCTCTTTTAACTTATTGACATCTTTGGCAGCCATTTTTCTCCTCCTGATAATATTCCCTTTATGATCTATAAAAGTGATTAGCCAGCGTTAGCCAAAAAGTTAACAAAGAGTAATGTAGTTAGTTTCAAAAAAAATTAAATTCTTACCTTTTATCTCAACCTCAAACAACAATTTCATTTCAGTATTCTCATTTTCATCAAACTCATCATTTTCATGATCCACATAAGGCTCACATAAAGTTTGTCCACACAGTGAAGATTGCTCGGTTGAATTAGCCTGAATACGTGTTCCTTGAGAAGAAGATGAGGACTCATGTGACAGAGGCTCAAGTGAAGTTTGCTTTGAGAATTGGGCATGATTAAAAGAAGGTTGCAATGGTGTGTACGGGATATTGGGTATCTGGTTTGTGTTTAGAGAAAACTCACGAGACGATGCTTGTGGTTCAACATCATTGCGTGAAAACTGAGGCTCCATGGCATATCGAATTGAACCATTACTCTGGTATCTGTTTGTATGTTCTTGTAAGCTTTTTTTAGATCGAAACATCTCTCTAGATCTGATCCAATAAAAGTCACGGAAAATTAGTAACAAGAACTAATACGAGGCTAAAACTAACTGAAGTAATATTTTA
The DNA here is from genome assembly GCA_024320915.1 of Erigeron philadelphicus. NCBI lineage: Eukaryota > Viridiplantae > Streptophyta > Magnoliopsida > Asterales > Asteraceae > Erigeron > Erigeron philadelphicus. The sequence goes on from JANDBE010037961.1 coordinate 3,911, forward strand.
ATTACAAGCAGAAATGTCAAAGCTAAAAGTTATAACACATGACATAGTCGTTGAAGCAAATACCAGCAACAGAGTAATAAATTACTAAGCATACAGAGTAACCTTACACTACTGAGCATACAGAGTAACAAATTACAACAAATTACTAAGCATACAGAGTAACAAATTACAACAAATTACTAAGCATACAGAGTAACAAATTACTATGCAGAGAGTAACAAATTACTAAGCAGAGAGAGTAACAAATCACTAAGAAAATGGAGTACCTGAAGCAACTTATAAAACATGACATAGTCGAACTTATAACCTTACAGAATGGTGTACTTCTACATATAGCGACTCCTATTGATCTTCTACATCAATATCTGTCCTGTGCCACGTCGGTGCACCATTAACATCATCAACCATTGGAAGATTCTGAAGTATGCACTGAGGATACAACTCATCATCATTATTCGTATTTAAATTGGTCCCCATGTCGTATGTATCTCTTGGTTTGGTTATAATTACATGTGACCATCCAATATCCTTTGGATCCTCTATATAGAAAACTTGTCTTGCTTGAGATGAAATTACAAATGGATCATCTTTTAACACTTCCCCTTTGTGAACCAATGGCCTAGAAAAATTTACAAGAGGGAACCCATACTTATCATTCTTTAGCCCTCTTAAAGGTCTTATATCAATCCAATCACATCGGAAAAGCACAACTTTATAATTGAAAAGATACTCCAACTCAATAATGTCAGTAAGTTTGCCATAATAACTTCCTTCTTCAGTTTCCACGGTAACTCCAGAGTTCTGGGTTTTTCTTAACTCTTCACGCCTCTTAGTGAGAAATCTAAAACCATTTATGATGAAGCCTTTATATCTTTTTACATAAGTGTTTGGTCCCATTGCAAGAGATACCACCTCTTGGTCACATTGGTTTCTTTCTAAGTTGGGAGCCTACCATTAATATATATAAATGGTCAGTTTATGTAATTTAAACATGAAAAAGCATATTAACACTCAAGTTATGTAACCTGTTGCTGAAGCCACCATGAAAATTCCTCAACAAATAACTTCTCTTTTGTCTTCATGTCTATTTGTTCATTCCTAACGGATTGGTGTTCATTGAAAAAGCGACTACAAAAAATAAATCTTGATCTTATAATGTGCATTACACTTTAATAATATTATATTAAGCTAAAGAAAGATACTTACTCACGCAAAGGTTGAATCTTATGATGATTTAGTAACACATAGCGGTGTGCCTGGGCTAATGACATATTATCTAACTCAACAGTTTCATCCTTTCCTAACTTACGACCACCCGAATTAAGCATATACATCTCTTTTCCAGAAATATCTTCATAGTTTCTAGGAGGGCGATTGAATAAAGTTTCGACACCTTCAAAATATCTTGAACAAAAAGTAAGACACTCTTCTTTAATATACCCTTCTGCAATTGATCCCTCTGGTTGAGCCTTATTACGAACATATGACTTTAATGTCATCAAGTACCTAAAAATTTAAATGAATTTAGCATAATTAAGTTTGTGTATGCCTATACTACATTTAAGAAAGTACAAAAAAAGAGCACTCGCCTTTCGATCGGATACATCCATCTATAATGAACTGGTCCACCAAGCTTCGCTTCTGATATTAAGTGGATCGTTAAATGTACCATGATTGTGAAAAAGCTAGGAGGAAACAGTTGTTCTAACTCACATAACGTTTTCACGACTTGATTATGCAACTTTTCTAATTCACTAAGGTCAAGAACCTTAGCACACAAACCCTTAAAAAAGGAACAAAAGTCAGACACAACTTTAACTACTCGAAATTGTGATCTTGAGATCATTGAAGCCCTTAAAGCAATCGGAAGAATGTCTTGCATCAGAATGTGGCCATCATGACTTTTAAGGTTGGAAATCTTTCGATCTTTTAAGTTCACACCCTTTGAAATGTTTGAGGCATATCCATCAGGAACTTTAATATTTTTTAACACCTGGAGAAAGTTGGTTTTATCGACATTGGACATAGTGCAGCATGCTGGAGGAATGTAAACCTTGTTAGGGTGATCAATAAGGTGAAGTTCATGCCTTATTCCCATTCTCATGAGATCTTTGCGACTGTTTTCATTGTCTTTAGTCTTCCCATCTAAGTTCAATAAAGTCCCGAGTATATTATCACAAACATTCTTTTCTATATGCATCACATCTAAGTTATGTATGAGTAAATTGTACTCCCAATATGGCAAATCAAAAAAGATACTCTTCTTTTTCCACAATTGTTGCTCACCCTCATCATTTACATCTATGGGATTTGTAGTATCCTCGAATGCACTTAAGTCATCATGTAATTCCTCAACTTCATGAAGTGAACTTTGTGTTGAACAACCAACATCAATCCTTTTCCTTTTCTTAGAGGTGCTAATGGACTTCCCATATTCAAAACTTATACCTCTTAATTGTTGTAAAATGTTAGATTCTGTTAATATACTTGGAGGACCATCATTCTCTTCCGTACCATCAAAACATTCCTTTTGGAATCTATACTTATGATTTTCCTCAAGCCATCTACGATGTCCCATATAACAAAACTTTTTTCCAAATGTTAACCAATCTGAACGGGTGGAGCCTCCACAAACCGGGCATGCGAAACGACCCTTGGTGCTCCAACCTGATAAGTTGGCATAGGCAGGAAAATCACTCACGGTCCATAGAAGAGAAGCTCTTAACTCAAATCGTTGTTTAGAAAAGGCATCATAAGCATCTACGCCATCCCATAGAGATTTTAATTCGTCAATTAAAGGTCTCATATAGACATCTATATTATTGCCCGGACCTTTCGGTCCAGGAATAATTGCTGAAAGAATAAAAGAATGTGTTTTCATGCAAATCCAAGGAGGCAGATTGTAAGGAATCAACAAGACTGGCCATGTGCTATGTGATGTACTCATAGTACGAAATGGATTAAATCCATCACTAGCAAGTCCAAGCCTTACACTACGAGGATCTGACGCAAACTCTGGATACCGATCATCAAACGCCTTCCAAGAAAGACCATCCGCAGGATGTCTCAACTTTCCATCTTTTGTTAAACCAGTGACATGCCACCTCATTTCCTCAGCTGTTTGGTCACACATGTATAACCTTTTCAATCTTGGAATCAAAGGGAAGTAACGCAATATTTTCGCAGGCTTTTTAGATTTTTGTGATTTTGAACTTTGACCATGCTCATCTCCAAGATCACTTTCATATCGAGACGCATTGCACAAATGACATGATTGTTGGCTTTTTCTATCACCCCAATAAAGCATACAATCATTAGGGCATGCATCAATTTTTTGATAACCAAGCCCTAGATCATTAGTCAGCTTCTTAGCTTCGTAAGATGACGAGGGTAATGATGTCAAATGGGGAAATGCGTCCCCTAAAAGTTCTAGCAACATATTGAAAGTCTTATTCGAGATGTCACCTATACATTTAATGTGATATAAGTGTAAGGTGAAAGACAAGTTAGAATACTTGCATCCCGGATAAAGTTCTTTCTCACACTCTTCTAACAACTTATTATATCTAACGTCATCGGCGCCAATATTGCCTTGTCTTGAATTTAAATCAGCACCAACATTGTCTTGTCTTGAGTTTAAATCGGCACCATTAGCTTCACTAGTATCTCTATCAAGCCTTGTTTCTCCTAAATCATCACTATTTAAATTCAACGGATTTTTACCTAAGGCATCTCGAATTAGACCACTTATGTCATCTTGAACTTCAAGAGGAAAAGTTTCCCTAACATCACTCGGCTGAGACAATTGTGAGGGTATCTGATGCTCCCCACTTAATATCCATGTTGTATACCCGACTAAAAAACCAAAACTCAATAAATGTAAATGAACAGTGTCCATGTCGAGCCATTTAGTGTTACAACATTTTAAACAAGGACATGAAATTGACCCTCTGATTGATCCAATACGAGCAAAATCAATGAAAGATTGGACTCCATCTTTATAAGTTTTGCTTGTTATGTGATCTTTTATCCAACTTTTATCCATTATATCAAATTTACCTACACAAACCATAACTTTTTAGGCATATATATTTCTTTTAAAAATCAGTTAAATCAACAGCTGTTTATAAATAATATGATTAACTAATATGATCACTTTACCACATAAATGAACAATACACATCAACAAAAATCCAAGTACGATAAATTATGATGACCTATCCAAAAAATGGGTTCAAGCACCAACTGTCACTTTGTAATTCAAATTTCTTAACAGATAACATATGTTAATTTACTCGGCAGATGGAAACACCACAAAATTACACAAAATTACACTTCCAAACATGAATCAACAAGGTAACTTCAGCTTATTTTTCCACATTTTTCCAAACGGAAACACCACAAAATTATACAAAATTACACTTCCAAACATGAATCATCATATAATAACCAAACAGAATTCATATCATGAAATTAATCGATAAAACTACAATTTAACAGGATATTCAAATAAATTTATTACAAACACAATTTCACAGCAACTTCCAATGCTCAATAACCAAACAGAATTCAGATTATATACATATATCGTGTATGTATACACATAATAAGCAAAAAAAATGGAGGAAAAAGAAGAAGTACCGACTCAACAGTGATGGTGCGAACAGAGGCAATTACGGCAGCGGTGCGGTTTTTGTGACGGTCAGCTGCAAAATCTATGAAATAGAATCCAGAAGCTTCGAGTTATATATATATTATGTGTATGTGATGATTACCTTGTGAAAAACGGTAGTAGATCTAGAAACGGTAGTAGTTCGATTAAGATCCAAAAACTGAAGGAGCTCGATTCGGATTCAAAAACTGTAGGAACGCGATTCAGATCCAAAAATTATAGAAGTTTTAGCGAATAGGTGATAAGCTTCTAAAGGAAAGTTTTGCGAATAGCAGTACGATTTGTGAATATCATGTATATACTTTATCATAAATGGATATGGCTATATATCGAAAATATTTTGGTTAAAGAAAGAATAGGTGGTCAGCTAAAATATAATGATTTTAATTAACTGATTGAGCAATATCCACACTAGACTTTTATTAATTAACTTTAATACAGTCTAAAGCGTCAGGTTATTTTTTGAACATAAAAAAACGTGAGGTTTTATTATGTAATAAGAGAAGTATCTAATTTTTAACATTTATAATTGTAATAAAGAGATATTTTCTTCACATTTAAAATAGTGATAATATATAAACATTTTCTCACATCTAAAAATGTAATAAAACTTTTAGTTCTAAACAATTTATAATGTGAACAAATTTTTTTTATTTTTTTTTACAATTATAAATGTTAACATTTTTTTTCACACTTAAAAATGTAAAATTATTTTATCTCTTTTATGTTTTCACAATTATAAGTGTCAAAGTATTTAATACATTTATAATTGTATAGAATTGAAAATTAAAGTTCGCATTTTGATAAAATGCGAAGAAAAAACTGCGAGCATTTACCAAATTTATTGTAGTGATACCACCCCTTGTGGAGTTAAAAACGGATTCGGACCTGTGACTAGTTTTTAATAAAAAGGGCCCACAAGACCAAATTCGGTAAAAAAAGGAAAAAGAAAAAAAAGGTATAAATGAGCTGAGTCGAGGTGATATAATGTATAGATCGAGCTTATACTAGCTTTGTAGCCCAAAACTCAATTCAAGCTGCTTGAGTCTAAATAAATATTCAAAACGTTTGATGAGATCGGCTCAAGCATATATGAAAAGTTATATAACGTCGTCCGTTTATTTGATACCCGAACTTGAGCTCATCTCGAATTAATCCAACTCTATTAATCCGATTATTTTATGACGTTTAGCAGGCTCGACTTGATATATTACTACTCCTTCTAAATGCGTCCACCAAATGATACCACGAGTTTTACGATCTAATCATGTTTCCATCAACATCATTTTGGACATTGTTAGTTGTAGTCCAAGTAAAATTTTTAAATTATTATGCTTGAATAATCCATTTTCGGGTATAAGTCACGTTTCCCATCACCCTATCTACTCGTCATCTGTTATCAATTTATTGGTTTATTTTATTTTTTTTCAATAATTGAGTAATTAATGGTTGTTCTCGATGATAATGACCCTTTTTTTTTCTTTACTTAAACTTCAATATTTTTCATGTTTTTAAAAAATATTTTTAATTGTTTTAAATGGGTGGGTACTAGTAGTTTAGATTCCGATTCCTATTAGGTGTTACGTACATCCGTCGATTGTATTTGAATTTTAATAATTCTTTATGCATTATTATTACAAAATAATACGAGTAGTATTATTAGGCCGGTGTTCGTGTTATGCATGTAATAATTAAATTTTATATGCATATTTTATGTTGAAGTTACAATATAAATAATGTAGTAAGATGTGTTATATTTACTGCATAAGAAATTAGAAACAAATTAAAGAAAAGTGAAGACATAATTTTTTTTTTTTTAAGTTAATAACAACTACTGACAACCAAGGTTGTCAGTAAAAATTATTTGGGTGCATAAATTTTTGCACCTTTCTGTTGAAAAATCAGGGGATAATTTTTAATATATAATGCATAAGTTTTTAAGCATGTAATAAGTTTTTGGTGACAACCTTTATAAGGCTGTCATTATCATTTTCTTTTTTTCTTTCTTTTTAAATACATATAATTGTTCATAAACCTTATTTGCTATTTATCAAAGTGTTCCTTAATTAAATACACGTACAAAATCGAAAATGAGTTTTTTGTTTGCGTCAGAAGCGACTCAACAACGAGTCCCATGCAATGGCATCGACTCATGGTTTGAGCCATCATGAGTCATCCATGAGAGGCTTCATTTCTACAATAAACTGGTTAATGAAATTATAAACCATTAGTTTTATAGATGAAGCACACATTTTTTTACTAAAATATATCTCCAAACATAATCAATTAATTACACGTTTACAAAATGGTGTTATTAAATACTTATTAGAATAGATATAAAAACACAAACAAAATTCATTACTCAACAAGTTGTGAATGACCCTACCATTTTTTTTTATTTTTTTATTTTTATTTTTGATATTTGTTTGCTAGTGATGGTGAAAAGCAATGGAATTGATACCATAGAATGGGTAAGCACTTCTCTTTATCATACATTTTCAGGACATTAGATAACTCATTTAACTTGTATTCATTTTACGTAGTGCACATGCATTCCTCTGATACGTACCTAAAATTTAACCAGTCCAAGATTTCTTGAATCTTTGATAAATAAATCTTATGTATTTTTAGTCCAAAAAATGTCGATTTGAACCAAAAATGTATTGTATATAATGTTGAACTTAGTTATTTGTTGATTATAAAAATATGTATATGTAAATATTTACTTTTACACATATTTTTCTACACACATTTCAGTTTAATTTGTTATATTCGATCTGTTTGCATTACATATTGTACAAAATATTGTCTTTAAACTGTGATAAAATATAACATTTTGTATAACTTATGCACTTATAAATGTAGTTGGTAATAGATTCGCGCAAAGTTTTACCAATTTCAATTTTCAATTTGACTAGAAAAAAACGTTAAAAATATTAGAAGCTTCATACTAAAAATTAACATATTACAACAAAATTAAATATAATTACGATACATATATATTCAACTTTCAAACTCCAAAGTTCTAATATTATAATTGAAAAATACAAAACTTGCAACTACAGTTATTTTATTATTGCTACTTATATAAATCTATAAACATGTACTTCTAAACATGTAATTCTAATAATACATATATACATATATATTTATTGGGGTGAGTTATTTATAATACAAGACTTTGGAAAAAATACAAAAAGTACAACCTTCTTCCTTCATTTCCGGCGACCTTTTTCTCCGACAACCGTCACACAACCTCAATCTTCCTTCTTCTCCGGCGAACAACCACCGCCACCACGTCCGGCGACATCTCAGGCAAGACTTACACATGTGTAAGTTAACTTTCCGGCGAGAATCATGTTCGTTTTCGGGTGTTCACGTTACGGGCCAGAGGCCCTTATTCGTTCTAAACTTAACCGTCATGGGACGCATATGGGAATCGTATGGATTTGATGGGCGGCGATCCAAGAGATGGTGGCAGTGTGCTACGGTAAGGGCTCCGCCCTTGCTGCCGGCGCCGGAGCTGGGTGGTCGGAGATTATGGTTGCTGGTGGTGGTTGTCTCGCCGGAGAAGAAGGATGATACAGATCCGCGAAGAAGCGCGACCAAATGGCTCAAGAACGATCAATTGATCAATG
>JANDBE010042431.1:0-12123 GCA_024320915.1 Erigeron philadelphicus
TGTGAACTCACCAACTACTTTTGTAGTTGACTTTTGAACTCCATGCTTTTCAGGTCCAGGTACTTAGCTTCGGTCCCAGTAATAGTATCGTTAGTTGTCTTTTGCGCTCGTGGTCATGCTCGTAGTACCTATATAAAAAAATAGTTCAGCTTCGCCAGTACTTTGGATTTTTTTTTTTATTTAGTTTACTTGTCGTAAAGTTTTTCTTTTGGTCAGACTAGTTCAGATTTTCTGTAAAGAGGATAAATCCCAATAAACTATGTATCTTTTGTACTTCTCAAGTAATATGATATATTGTGTTATGATCTATGTCTTGTGCTTTGTACTATATTTACTGTGCATCTCGTGTTTCCGCTTTAGCGGGGTGTTACAGAAATGGTATCAGAGCCTTGGTTATAGTGAACACAGAGTTTTCCTGTGGAAGATTCGAGCTATAACTTCGTTTCATTTGGTGTCGAAAAAAAAAATACATGAATAACTCGTTCGAGCAACATGTACTTTTACCCTAATTCTATGTAGCCTGATCACCTACATTTAATTGTGGCCGAAAGTACAGACGACTTGAAAGGGTTAATCTGACAATATGTCCTGGTCTTTAGAGTTTCTAGGTAGGACTATCGATCTTACCACCCGTTCTTGGTACTCTCATCTGTTCGTTTCTTCTCTAACGTTTCTGACTGTTCTTCCGATTTTATTTATTGTGTGAACGTGAACTCTAGTGCGTTTGGATAGTTAGTGAGCTATTAAGATCCTAGACCTCAACCAACCGATACAAAGGAATTAGGGATCTCCGTTATGTACTAAGTATGTTGTGTATGGCCGCAACTCTTGATGTTTGCATCGTGTAAGAGATTTGGGTCACCAAATTTAGTTGGTTAACTTCCTATAATGCGGAGACGGCTAGGATAGTAATGGCTCCATGATTGTACCTTCGATCTCTAAAGGCATAATTTTCGTATTCAATGATCATTATGGTTCTTCAATCCTTTGCCGAATGCTTAAGATCCTTCTGTTTCTTGAAAAGATCAAATTCTACTCGTTGAACTGGTGTGCTCTTGAGAAATAACATGTTGGAACTTGGAAAGTCTTTTACTGAATGGATGTGTACTATGTTCGTCATTTGCGGTTTTCCAAATTCTGGTTATCTATTGTACTTACTGAATCTTCTTCGGCTAGTGCGAAATCCCTTGGTACCGTGTTAGTGCTAACTCTTCTGAATCGTGCCGTTAATCATGTTATATCTTTATGAGGTCTTATTTTATTTCGTACCAATCTATTCACTTCCTCGTTCATACGCGATGGCTCTGTACAAGTTATTGAACGACCTACTAGGTATCATAGAACAGTGACTCCTGAGAGGATGACGATCTTAGAGAATAGAAGCGAGATCACACATAATGATGTAACTACTCCTTTGATCATCAAATGACTCATATGATGTCTAATCTCATACGTAAGTCGCTACTATCGATAGTAAGAACCTGAATGTAGGAGCATAGAACGAGGTGCCAATAGAAAAAAATATAAAATATTATATATATATATATATATGCAACATCCAGAACAAAGATGATGGTAATTAGAACAAGATTGGATCAGACTTATGAAATGGAAGGTTCTTGTTGAAGAAAAAAAAAAGAAAAAAATAAAGCATGAGACATTTAAGTCTGGATGACCAATGAGTCTATTGGAGGAACCGTTAAAATTTTGAAATATTGCAAGAGGATGTAGGCTAAAATTCATTATAGTCTATGTAATGAAGAGCTTTAGATGAAATACATGTTGAGCCGACTTCTAAAATATACCTTGATATGAAAGAATAATACCACTTAAATCCATGGGCGTATGGTTGTTTATCTTCAATTGGTTAAAGAGGAGACTATTGGACTGCTTTAAAATGCCCTTAAAGAGCTAGACTAAAATTCTAGAGATTCATCACAATAGAGTGTAGAAAATAAAAAAAAAAATTTAAGAAAAAAAAAAAAAAAAACTATATGCGTTTCATGAACAAATAAATTAGTGCCATTTTGGTGACTAGTAGATTTTTTGGGGGGATTTAATACTTAAAGTTCAAAAGAGACTAACTTTTGTAAATCCCTACATAAGCTATATTTACTAAATTAAAATGTCCCACAAAAGATACGGAAAGATCAAATAAAACACCTAAAGTTGAGCATACTAAAGGCTAAGAGTATGAGACTAGAGATATAGTCACCGGGTTTCCTTCTAATCGACGACAAAAGATAATGGAATTTTGCAAAATTTGATGTTTTCAAGGAAATAGAAAGTGGTTTCATGATATAGGCTGTTTTGAGAACGTAGTTTGGGCACCCCTTCCAAACGGCGAAACTCTTATGGAGATAAGTTTGTTGAGCATAAGTACCTAAAGCAAAAGGTCACACGCGTTCATAAAATATGTTATTGAAATGAGAACCAAGAGAAAAATGATACAAGATGGATAGATAGTTCAATATTTACTCGACATTTTCCCTGGCAAATTTCCCTGGATTCCCCCAACTCGAAAAGTTTTATATATCGTCTTTTTAGTAGTTAGAAACCATTCGGTTAGTGGCAAGATTTGTTACACTTATCCAAAATTACATTTAGATACCATTAATTTAGAGTTCAAAATGAAAATAATTTGATGATCTAATCTAGAACTTATATGAACATTTCGAGTTTTTTTTAGTGATGCGAGTAAGGTTGACCAATGTTCTCATGGATTTGATGAACCAAGTGTATTGTACTTTCTTAGAAAAGTTCACTTTAGTTTTCATCGACAACTTTTTGAACTATCCTCCAAGTGAGAAAATCATGAGTAGTATGACGATATTGCGACTTTTAGAGATTAGAAATTGTGGGCTAAGTTCTTTAAGTGTAACTTTTGGGTTGTCAAAATACATTATTTTTTTGTATATATAGCTAATCAAAATGAGATGCTTGTAGACTCGACAAAATTTGAGGCAATAAAAGGTGGAGAGTACCTAAGACAGCGATGGAAGTTTGTAGCTTTTTAGGTTTTTGCGGTTTTTGTAGGACATTCATTTAGAATTTCTAATGATTTCCTTACCACTAAGTCGATTATTTTATTGGGCAAAGGGCTCTGCTTGAGGTGAGCAAAGTTTTTAGGGGAGAAACTTTGTAGTGTTCTGATTTTATCGCAACCCGATAAAAAAAAAAAAAAAAAAAAAAAACCTATATTGTGTATTGCAATATATGACATGAAGGTTTAGGTGTATGCTCATTCAAAAGACGATATAAATACATAAGTGTTCAGATAACTTAAGGTGCATCAAAGGAAATATACAACTTATGATCCAGAATTAGGAACGTTTCTTTTAGCACGAAAGATTGAGAAGTGTTACCTTTATACTTTGAAATTCAGTGTATTCACTAACTATTAGACATGAAGATCTGGAAAACCGAATAAAGACATTGAGTCAACTTATTCAGCGACGGTGATTGGGAGATTAAGCATCAACCCGACAAAGCCAATATGGTAGTTGATGCTTGAAGTATAATAGATCAAGTTAAGTATTCAAGAAAATATACCATAGATTAATAAATTAGTACAAGTTTAGCAAATCGGGTGGTTAAATAGACAAAAATCTAGAAAGTGCATTGTGCAAAGTACATTTAAAGTTCAAGATTCATGAGATTGATAGATGTGGAGTCATCCATTATTTCAAATGGAGATAGTTATTACATGTCTTGCTTTTAGAAAAGCCTTCGTTAGGTTCAATGTACACAATTGAACTTGAATACTACTTACTATAGACAAACAGAGATGGAGAAACTGATTGTGCCATTCAAACAATGGATGACGTGCTCTGAATGTGTGTAATGGAATTAACGGCAAATTGGATGCGTGTTTGGTTTTGGGGATGGGATCTTTCACAATGATCGCTAACACATGAGAATTCAATGTGCACCATTCGAGGCTTACATAGTTACGAATGCAGATCACCCTTGTGTTGTTTAGAGACGAATGATAGGAAAATCAGACCATTGGTACGAAGAACCCTAAGAAATAATGCAGCAGACCGACATAGTTGCGTACAAAGTTATCCCAATAAGTAACACCTTCCAAGTTTTGAGAGTTCCCAACACAATATGAATTAACAATCGTTACTGTTCTTAAAAGTGCCAATCAAATTCATAGATAAGCCAGGACACCACTTGAATAAGTTTAATAAAGAATTGTGAACTCGAGTACAAATGAGAGCATGAGAACTTTATGGAAAACTAATTACCTGCATTTTTGCATTGTTAGATAGAGTAATTTCGGGGACGAAATTCTCTTAACTGGGGGAGAATGTGACAACTGTCACTCTTAGATCATCAGTTTCGCATAGACTTGTTCATTTGGTACTAAGATGGGAACTTTTATCCTAGATTATTTAGTTCATATGTTTATAAATGTTTAACTTTTAGATATTTTAAAAAAAATGCCATAAAAACAAAAATAGATAAAATAATAATACTGTTTTTTTTTTACTTTATGACTTCTAATTGTTTGATGTTAGTACTATATTATGAGAACATATAAAATTAGTCAATTTAACTATCATTATTTACACTAAATCGTTGGTTAAATATTTGGCTAGTGATAATGGAATTACAAACTTAAGTCTTAAGTAATGTTGAATATTTTTAAAATGCAACACAAGTTGATATATATGCAACGTGGCAAATCTATGTCTATCTGTAATCATGGAATTATGTTGGCCAACTTGATCTCTTGTCGCTTTATTGCTTTGCCTCGCCGACTTCACAACATAAAATAGAGATACAATAATTGCAATATATGTTTAGTATCTCGGCTAATTCCATTTTTCCAAGTAACAAAGATAAACCGAACACAAGACACACACAAAAATCTCATTCATTCTTCTTTCTACTCGAAACCGACAACACAAGAAAAGCTGGAAGTGAACAAGATCATTTAAAACAATCAATCATATATCATCACTTAGCAAGGAAATACGACCAAGAACGATCTTGCACCCACATATAGAAATATGAAACACGAGGGGGAGCTCTTTAACAGCCTTAAGCATGGACCCAACAGTTTCCTTTCTCATTGTCTTGATCATCCCAAGTGCGGGCAGCCTTCCTCCCTATCTATTTTTGATCTACGAAGGTTAATATCAAAACTTATTTCGTTATAATTATGTGTCTATTTTAATCATTTCTTAATCATAATTAAATATAAAACTTATTCTTACTAAAAGGATACATAAAAACTTGACTGCGTATAATACAAATATAATTTAAATTTAATTAGTTGTTTTAATAGTTAATGTCAATACCATAGTAACGTCTCAAAGTTTTGGCTCATCACTTGTACTTTTGAAGGTCTGGTCAAGTTCGAGGTTTTGCTTTGGTACAATGTCGTATTAACAAGTCGAGTTGTATTAGGCCAAAAATGGATGTAGAGAAATTTTAGATAATGTAACTTAAATGTCATACCCAATTTGTGGGCTTATGTCGTCATTAGTCTAAGACATTATTATAGCTAATGTATCAATTAAAATTGAAATTTGTTTACAAAAGTTAATTTTGTTCATAGGGTAAATGTATAAACGAGAAATATAATACAATCAAGGTTAACATTGAAAAATATGCATATGTATTCAAAATGTATATGTATTTGACATATTTAGTGAATATGCTAGTCATTATGGTTTACATACATATATATAGTGGACATTAAATTCAAAAGGATGGCTAATTACGCATTAGAAATAGCTCAAATTAATTATGTACCCAATGGGCCAAGTGACTTGCACAATGTAATGTTAAATTCGTAAGCGATGTTCTAAATTCACAATTAAAGAAAAAATTAAATAATGGCATTTCTTGAGATGTTATTAGTTAAACGTAGGACTAATCGCTCATTTTCTTATCGGCATACCTTATGTGCATTATAGGTATAGACGTTCCATGATGACTATTATTCATCGTGTTCGTGCATTTTTATGATCTAACCAGCCCATGTACTTTTGGGTTCTTTCCTACTATGCATTGTTCTAAGGTGAGTTCATGGCCCCCTTTTCTATTTTCAATGATTTGTACTTCGGGGCTGGAAAGCATGAAAATAAACGTACTTTTGGAACTAACATGATCTTTTTGAAGAAAAAACCCGTTCTCTCTCAACCCTATGGCGATTTCGTTTCCTGCTTTCTTTTCAATTCTAATTTCGTAATTCCTTACTGAAAATGGAGATTAAGTGTGATCATTGTATCGCTTCGGTGATCTGATCGTATTTTTTATCTGTTTTTAGTTTTAGGTTTTACGTATTTTAGGGTTTCTTTTGTTTTTCGCGCCTAACCTTATTTTTGTTTCAATTTTCTGATCGGTTAGAGTGTGTGGGTTTTGTTTGGATTGCTTGGGACATAGTAATCTTTGAACATTACCTGGTTCGCTAATCGGTTAAGGATTTTGTGCAAACTAGGGTTTCGCTTTAGGGTTAGGGTTTTTGTTTTTCGTTTTTGGTGGTGTGATGAATTAATCTTTGCATGGAGAGAGGTGGTAATAATAAAGGTAATAAGAACCCAGTTGGGTTGGCTGGGAAAGTGAGAAATATCGATGGCAAACGTTTGCCGGTTAGGGGTATTCTTAAAAATTCAAAGGTGACCGGAAAAAATGAAACCCTAGGTGGTGGCTCTAAATCAGTGGGTGCTGTACCGGTGGTTTCGCATCCTACTGAAGAAGAGGTTGGTATTAAGAACAGTCCTTCTAAGGTTACGTTTGATTTGCACGATCATGGTAAGCATGATAATCCTAGTCCTGTTGCTTCTGAAATGGAAAAGACTGTAGAATCTGATTGTGATGATTCTAAGATGAGATTTGAGGTAACGGTGGATTCTGATGGGGAAGAAGTAATTGATATAATTGATAAACATCATCCTAAATTTGGTATGGCAGAAAAACAAAATGATCCTAAGCCTTCACAATCGTATGCTTCAGTGGTCAATAATGGTGTTAAAAATAGGAAAATTAATTTTCGAGAATTGGGTAATGATGTTCATGTGGAAGGTGCGGATATTGTTATCTCTAGAGCTAGTGTGGAGGAAGTTAATAGTAGGTTTGCTAATACACTCTATGGATTCTTTCTTGGCACTCGTTTGGATTTTCGGGTAGTGGAAAATTATGTGAAAAATACGTGGGGAAAATTTGGTTTAATTAAGGTAATGATGAATAATAAGGGTTATTTTTTCTTCAAGTTTGAGTCGATGGCTGGTATGAATCAAGTGTTGGAACATGGTCCTTGGTTAATTAGGTCTGTGCCATTGATTATTAATGTATGGACCCCAAATTCGAGCTTAGTAAAGAAAGAGATTACATCAGTACCGGTTTGGGTGAAGATGCATGATGTTCCTTTGGTTGCTTTTACCGAAGATGGGCTAAGTATGGTTGCAACTAAAGTAGGTAAACCGATTATGTTGGATGCATACACTTGTGATTTGTGTAATGATTCTTGGGGTAAGCATAACTATGCACGAGCGTTGATACAGATTGATTCTGCAAATGAGTTGCGTAAAGAGGTTGTTGTGGCTATTCCAAGATTGAATGAGGTTGGGTATTCAATGGAATCTGTTAAAATTGAGTATGAATGGACGCCTCCAAGATGTAAGACGTGTTGTGTTTTTGGACATAAGGATGGTGTGTGCCCAAAGAGAATTGTTGAAGAATCTGTTAAACATCAAGAGGATAAAAATGTTAATTATGATGATGGTTTTACTCAAGTTAACAGGAGGAAAGCTAAAGGGAAAAAGGTTCAAAACGCTAGGCAGTTAGAAGGTATTCGTTTGACTAAAGCGAAACCTCAATTTATTTATAAGGTAAAACAGAAGGATAAGTCGGATGGATCAGGTTCGAGTTCTTCTGAGAATAGTAAGGTTAATCAAGAATTACCATTAAAGAATAATTTTGAATTACTGGATGATAGTGGGAATCAGGAGAAATCGTTACTCAAAGAGGTCGCTGCTTTAGATGTGAATGAAATGCCTAAAAATTCAGAAATTGAGGAGGGTAGTGATGAAGATGAGGTGGATGTTTTGTTAAAGGAAATACCAAGTTTTATGGCTAATGCTAATTCTGAGGGGGCAAGCACTCCCGGGGGTAATGGTTCTCATGTATAGTATCGCTTCATGGAATGTAAGGGGTATGAACCAAACCCCTAAACAGAAAGAGGTTCGACAACTTGTTGCGGAGAATAAGTTATGCGTTTGTTCTATATTAGAATCGCATGTTGTTCAATCGAAATTAGGATCTGTTTGTGCTAGTGTGTTTCCTGCTTGGCGTTGGGTGTCTAATGTCGCTCATTGTTCCAGAGGTACGAGGATTATTATTGGATGGAACCCGGATATTGTTGATTTTATGGTCTTATCGTCATCGGATCAGGTTGTTCATTCACAGATTTTGTTTAAACATGAAAATAAAATGCTGTTGTGCTCCTTTGTTTATGGTCATAATTCATATTTAGATAGGCGTTCTTTATGGCAAGATTTAATTTTGCATAATGGCTTTGCTACGGGTAGACCATGGTGTATATTGGGGGACTTTAATGCGGCTTTGAATATTGACGATAAAGCTGAAGGGTGTTCTTCTGTTGATATAGCTATGCGTGAGTTTAAGGCTTGTATTGAGGAGATTGAATTTTCAGATGTTAATAATGCGGGTCTTCAATTTACATGGTCTCAAAAGCCGAAGGGTTTGGATGGTATTCTGAAAAAGATCGATAGGGTAATGGCAAATGTTGAATTCTTTGATCTGTTTATTGGAGCTAATGCTGTGTTTCTTCCTTATCGCACTTCGGATCACTCACCAGCTATTTTGAGAATTCCTATGAACATTACTTCTAAACGTAAGCCTTTTAAGTTTACTAATTTGTTAGTGTTTCATAAGGATTTTCTGTCAACTGTGGAAAATTATTGGAAAGCAGATGTGAATGGGGCGCCTATGTTTCGGTTAGTTTCTAAGCTTAAGAGTCTAAAACACCCATTTAGGAAGATGCTGTACGAAAAGGGTAATATTCACTCAAATGTTACGAAGCTTAGGGTGGAGTTGGATGAGGTGCAGAAAGCTTTAGATTGTGATCCTAATAATTCTGCTCTTCGTGAAGAAGCTGTTGTGTACCTCAATGCTTATAATGATGCTGTTTTAGATGAAGAGCGTTTTTTAAAACAGAAAGCTAAGATAAATTGGCTTAAAGTGGGTGATTCTAATACAACATATTTTCATAAAGTGGTGAAGGGCAGGACTAATAGGAATCGTATTGACTCTGTTTTGGATGCTCATGGAAACCGATTCGATGGGAATGATGTTCCAAAGGTTTTTTTGGAACATTATATCAATTTCTTGGGAAATTCAGGTATTGCGCATTCTCTTAATATTAACGAATTATTTTTGAACAGGCTTTCGAGTACTCAATGTTCCAATTTGATTCGTGATGTCTCTGATGAGGAGGTGAAACTTGCCATTTTTACTATGGGAGAGGACAAAGCGCCGGGTCCAGATGGTTTTACTGCGGCTTTTTTCAAGGAATCGTGGTCTGTGGTGGGAAGTGATGTTACCAAGGCTGTGAAGAATTTCTTTACTTCGGGTAAACTTCTTAAACAAGTGAACCACACTATTATTTCCTTACTCCCCAAGGTCAGTGCGCCGGCTCGTGTGAATGATTTTCGTCCTATTTCACTTTGCAATGTGGTCTTTAAATGCATCACAAAGATTATTGCAAATCGAATTAAGGATTGTTTAGGAGACTTGGTTTCTATTAATCAATCAGCTTTTGTTCCTGGTAGACGTATTACTGATAATATACTTGTTACACAAGAGTTGATGCATAATTACCATCTCGATAGGGGTCCGCCTCGTTGTGCTTTTAAAGTTGATATTCAAAAGGCTTATGATATTGTGGATTGGAAGTTTTTACATGTTATTTTGATGAATTTTGGATTTCCACATAAAATGGTTTCTTGGATTATGGAGTGTGTGACTACTACTTCGTTTTCTATTTGTATTAATGGATCGCTTCATGGATTTTTCAAAGGGAAAAGAGGATTACGGCAGGGTGACCCACTTTCTCCGTATTTATTTACGCTTGTTATGGAGGTATTATCATTGATATTGCAGCGGAGAATTAGAGAATCTGATGATTTTCGGTATCATCCTCAATGTAGTGAACTGAAAATTACAAACGTTTGTTTTGCGGATGATTTGTTTATCTTCTTGCGTGGTGATGCTGAATCTGCAAGTGTGGTTTGGAATGCATTGGAAGAATTTAAGGCTGTTTCAGGTTTAGCTCCAAGTCTTCCTAAAAGTACCGCCTATTTTTGCAATGTATTGAATCATGTTAAAATTGCTATTTTAAATATTTTACCATTTGAGGAAGGAAGATTACCGGTGAAGTATCTTGGGGTTCCTTTGGTTTCGACTAGACTCATTCATCGAGATTGTAAGGAGCTGTTGGAAAAGATTAATAATCGGATTAATAATTGGAAGAGCAAATTTCTATCCTTTGCGGGTCGTCTTCAACTGGTTCAGTCGGTTTTATCCTCAATTCATGTTTATTGGTCATCCGTTTTTATGCTTCCTGCTAGTGTTTCTTCGGAGATAGAACAGATGCTTAGGGGTTTCTTATGGTGTCAAGGACCACTTGGTAAAGGGAAGGCAAAGGTTGCTTGGGATGTCGTTTGTCTTCCTAAGCAAGAGGGCGGATTGGGAATTCGTAGATTAGTGACGAGTAATATTGTTCTAATGGCTACTCATATTTGGAACCTTCTTACTTTCAAGGAGTCATTATGGGTCAGATGGGTGCATACGTATAGGTTAAGGGGTCGAAACTTTTGGGATTTACCGATAAGGGGTAGTTTGTCGTGGAGTTGGAGAAAATTATTACAGATCCGTCCTCTAGTGCGTAAACACTTCTGGTATGTTCTTGGTAATGGCTGGGGTACATCGGCTTGGTATGATTCTTGGGCAGATTATTGCCCTATTATTGATGTTATTACTCCTAGGATGATAAAGGATGCGGGTTTTGATTTGAATACAAAAGTAGCTCAGATTGTTGATAATGGAGCTTGGACGATACCAGCGACTTGGAGTCCTCATATTGTGAATGCTAATATTCCTATTTTGCAGGTTAACTCTTTAGATACTTTAAAATGGCGATCTAGTTCTGGTATTTTGGATAACTTCTCGGTTTCTTTGGCTTGGAATGATCTGCGATGCAGGTCTAGCTTGGTTGATTGGTATCATATCGTATGGTATAAACAATGCATTCCTAAGCATTCTTTCTTTCTGTGGCTCGTGATCAAAAAGAAATTAAAAACGCAAGATGTGCTGCAGCTTTGGGATATTCAACATAATAATCTGCCTGATTTGTGTTCGTTTTGTAATTTACAACCGGACTCACATGCGCATTTATTTTTTGATTGTCCATTTTCTTCTGAGGTGTGGAATGGGGTTAATAGGATTGCTGGTGTCAATTTAAATGTGGGAAGTTGGGATGATATAGTGTTACAGGTTCTTCCGTTTGCTAAGAAGAATTCTGTGCATAGTGTTGTTTCGAAGCTGGTTTTATCGGGGACTGTTTATAGCATATGGCAGGAACGAAACAATCGGTTATTCAAGCAATCTAAGAGGACGGCAGATCAGTTAATTCAATTGGTGATTTCTACTACTCGTTTGAAATTGATGACTTTAAGATTCAAGAATACTTCGCGTACAGCTGCTGCTCTTGCGCATTGGAAGTTGCCTTCGACTCTTATCAATACGGTGTAGAATTGGGATGTTTTTACCTATCTAGTTCTGTTTTTAGCATCTTATTTTTTGTAATCTAGATAGGTTTTGAGGGAGTGTTTCTCACTTGTATTTTGTTTAGACTTGGTATTTGCTTTGTAAGCTTGGTCTTGTAATAGTCGATATGGCATGTAGTCATATCGCCTGTACTTTCATTGTTTTTGGGTATAATAAAGCTAACCGGGGCATATTTTTGTCCTCTTACCCAACGTTAGGATCGTTAGCAGCTTCTACTGCATTCAAGGCAAAGACTCGGCCCCTGGCCTGCTGGGCTTGATTAACTCTGGGAGGATTAGGTGCTGCAATCTGCAATGG
>JANDBE010044886.1:0-12070 GCA_024320915.1 Erigeron philadelphicus
AAGCGCCGCACAGTAGTTGGAAGCCCCTTGTCGTTGTTGACATAATAACATTCATCATATGCCAACCTTCCACACAAGATTTCAAATAAAACTACTCCAAATGAGTAAACATCCGATTCCTTTCTCGATTTTCCAGTCTTCGAATATTCAGGATCTAAGTACACTTCAGTGCCAGCAATATTATGCGTTTCAAAAGTGCTTGCATGATTATTTGCATGTTGGATTCTAGAGAGCCCAAAATCAGCAATTTTTGCCTCCCAGTTCTTGCCCAATAGAATGTTGGCACTCTTTACATCACGGTGAACTATCATTTGTTTCTCCTCTGTGGTGCTGTGGAGGTAGTTCAATCCGTTTGCAATATCGAGACATAATTGTATATGTTGCACCCACGTAAAGGTAACCATGTTATCCGTGTTTCCCAAATAATCATCAAGACTTCCGTGGGAAGCATGCTCATAAACAAGGATTCGTTGAGCACCGTCATCACAAAAACCAAGAAGGGAAACTATGTTTGGATGCTTACATTTTGTAAGTAATGCAATTTCCGAGTAAAAACTTTGTTCACCTTGCCCATCTGTTCTAGGAAAAATACGTTTTATAGCTACGGTACTGCGCTTTCTAGGAAATTCACTTTTACTCTTTCCTTCTATTCCTGTTGGACAGTTGCTATCAAAATGATCCAATTCTACTTTGTACACAATACCATATCCACCTGATCTGATACAATATTTTTCTGAAAAACACTCGGAAGCGAATTCTATATCAGCTAGTTGAATCTTCATGTGATTCAAGTTTGTTTCCTACATAAATATGGTATATATTCAAATAAAATATACAACTAGTACTGCCTGGAGAATCAGAGTAAAAAAAAAAATCAGCAAAACCCTAAAATAGTTAACAAGACATGGACACCGAATGATTCTAAACTTTACTAAATATCTTAATACAATATCTAATTAAATAAACTAACTAAGCACACTAACATTCTTTGGTTTAGAATGAGTTAATCCCCTCTTTTTTAATTTCAGTCTTCTATTAACTTGTTATGTGTGTTGCTTTAGAAAGAAAAAAACAACTCAATCACAATTTTATATCACAATTCTGATGGAATCGGGTCATGGTAATGGTATTGGTCCATCAAGTTATTTAACTGTACATGGATGTCCCATTGCCATAGAGTTGAAAAAATCTATGCTCTTCTGTCTCTATGATCCAAAAGGGGCTAGACATGAGTATAATTGATCAATCAGGTGACAACGTTACATGGAAGAATTACCTTGAGGTGGTTGGGCGACATACATGGGTGGAACTATGAAGTGACTGGGAGGGACCCACCCCTTCCCCCCCAAAGTTTTCGTTCATATATAAGTTTTATATAGAACATGAATGTTTCTATAGATAAAAAGAGTTACGTTCTACATATTGATCGAACTTGGCCCTCCCAACCGAATGGTTCTGCCCCCCGAAACAAATTGATCACATTCCACCAATAATGACATACCAACAAATGCTTTGCATGGATGAGAGAAATAAATTCTTAGTAAAAATATGATGATCTTCTAGAATATTAAGAGGTTAGTTACCTTGAGGTGGTTGGGTGACGTACCAACAACTGGAGGTTTTAACTGTGCCTTCAATATCAATAGAACAACGGAACTATTAATGATTCAACACATAGATACTTAATGCCAATGATTTGAAAACCAAAAGGATAAGGTGGGCTTCTTACAGGGAAATATCATGTATTTATTTAAATTATTTTTAAGGCGGTTGTTACATTCATAAATATCAGTTAAAAGAATATCTAAAATTTGAATATAACTATAAGTCACTGAGATCAGGTTAAAGGATTATCTAATCTAAAATTTAAATAAATCTATAATGATAAATTGATGGTTTATATCTACCATGTAGCATAGACAATATTTTTTGGTCACTTCTCGGCTTGTGTCTAAATATAATTAGTCTATATTTAACTTTCGTTGACTTTTTAGAGAGAAAATTATACCAGTAAGGAAACACACTATTAATAGAAGAAAGAGACGATGCTAAAGATTGAGTCGTAGTGATTGGAAATACTTTTCTAAAAGAATCTATATATATAACAATATATTAGTTATAAATATTACTCGTTATATTATACATTCTAATTAAAGATATTATGTAACATCCCAAATCAAGTGAATTTAGTTGTGTTAATGTCAAAAATATAAATAAATCTGAAAATGTTAAGTTGAGTCTTATTTAATCAATCATGGGTTTATAGAAAAAAAAAATTATCCAACATGAAAATTACTAATCTTAATAGTTAATACCATATAGTTATATAACATTTCCTCTTTGTCATATGGTGGAATCTTTTAATTGAATTTAGACAATCGATGAAGTATTGTACACTATAAGACATATATTATATTAAAAGACTTTTTTTCTTTTCTTGGTCACATGTAATGTGAGTTGTTAAATGTAAAAGATATTGTTGTCATCTTGAAAACACATGTTTTATGAAGTGAAAAAGAACAAAAATAGTTCATGTGATAAACAGAATGTATTATCGTATGTATTTATATATGTATTTATATGTTTAAAAAATGTGAGGCCTTGTTTATATGGCTTTATATGTTCTTTTGCTAACATACAATTCATGTGAATAGCAAGAATCGCTATATTCTTTATTTTTTCAAAAGTTATCTTTTTCATTGTTTATTTATACCATATGGCTTTACATAAATTAATATTGATGATAGCTTGGTTGGTCAGCTTGGTCAACCCCAAGCTAACCCAACTCAACCCCAAGCTGACCCAACCCAACCCCAAGTTGACCCAACCTGACCCAGATCCCAAGCTGATTCAACCTGACACAGACCCGAAGCTGACCCAACGTGACCCAAGCTGACCCAAAACCCATAATCTACATTTGTGTAAATTATGTGTAAGTAATATCATTGGCTTTGGCTGTAGTTGAGAGAAGAACTCTAAAGTTAAGTGTGCTTGGGCGGTAGCAATGCCAAATGGGTGACCCTCCTGAGAAGTTTGGCTGAAGATTTTAGGGTTGTGAGTGACACGAACAAGTTTCTTGAAGACAAGTTGGACAAGGCTGAGGTAGTTGTGTCCAATATGTATAACAAGTTTTTGTGAAGGCAATAAACTGACATGGAGCCTTACATCCGACATGATGGGTAGACCTTTCGGTGGTCCGTCAACGTCGTTATGTACGACATAACCAATCCACGAGGAAGCCAACATCGACAAAAATGGCCAGCCCACGCCATCCGACAAACCCCAACAACAGATTGAGTCAAATGGGGGTTATCATGATTACCCCAAACGACAATGACGATAGCATACTAGCCAAGGCTAGCATGGGTTAAGCTTAACACTTTTGGCAATAGTTATACTCGAGTATCATCATCATAATCAACAACAACAACAACAACAACTTTTAGAGCCCTTAACGTGCGCGTGATATGACAATCCTAGCAAGTCTAGTGTACTAGATGTACAAGCCAACATGTATCCAACTAAACATCAATCTTAATCATTTCCATCATCGAACCATGCATATTAAGTATAACGACAAATAAAAGATGATTAGCATGCATGAACAACACCGAAGTGACCTCCCGTGAGTTCTCACACCCAACATACGTATGAAAGGGCTTTAACAAACATTAATTATGAAAGCTAAGTTTTCGTTGTGTCACTCGTGTCAAAAGGTAATTATCTTACCTTAACAAACTTTACAACCAACAATTACAAGTTTACTATGCTAGAGAAGTATTCTTGACAGCCTAAAACGAACATATGATCAATATATAGACCAATAATGTAGCTAAAGGATTAACATTATGAAATCAAAATACCACTAATACTTCCTATCATGAACAAAACGATCAAGGAACCAAAAGTCATAATTACCTATAGAAATCAGCATTGCACGTCTATCAAAATCAATGTTTTTCACAAACCTTTGGTCAACCAATTGACAAACTGTTTTACCATCTTAAAGTTTACTCTTTTATCTAGAAATAGCTGTTGAAATCACCTCAATATGATTTTTTTTCATTCTTCTATGAATTTTTAAAAATAGACTTGCTGCACTCATCAACAATCTGACCAGGTTTCGCACCATTACAAAGCAAAATCAAAGAAAACTTTATTCTTGGAGAATTTGGTTGACACATAGAGGTTTCCAGAAATATAGGGTTTGACTCCTGAAGTGTTATAATGAATTAGATATGATTTTTCCAAAACAGGTTTGTTGCATTCGTATAGAAATTGACAAGTTATAGAGATTAACATTTTTGACATATTAGAAGGCAAAATCAAGGAAAAATTTCCAAAAGTAGAATCTAGAGGACACTTAGGGTTTTCTATAAACCTATGATTCATCATGTAATGATTTCAAAAGAATGAGTTGTGATTTTTACAAGATGACTCAAATTTCAGATTTCAAACCTTTTATGTTTTACAAGCACTTTAATCACCAAACGATTTTAACCAAGAAATCTATTTTACATCAATCAAGTATACATAAAAATGACCCCAATTAACTGTAGGGATTAACCAAGACAACAATCAATTGCAATAACAGATACCGACTGACCTGAAATCTCTAAATTTACCAATAAAACGATTTCTATCAACCCTCACTCATCAAGACCAGGGATGAATGGAATTAATGAATGAAAAGAAGGAAAAATCAGTAAGGATTACAATCAATACCTTTATGGATGATTATATGATCGAATACAAGCCTTAAATCACTCAGAATTGACCCGAAATTGAAGGAAATTGTTAGAGGATAGCAAGGGAGGCACACACACATAAACATGAGAGAGAATAGAGTTTTATAACCCTATTCAGATCTGGACTCATAATTTGAATGATCAGAATGCCCCCAGCTTAAATGAAACAACCGTTAACGCCCTAATCAACGAACCGAGAACTCAAATTAACAAACAGACACTTAATGGTAAATCAACAACCACGATTACATCTCATTATCATTCAAAATCCATTCAAGCATCCAATTAGTCATCTAAACAAAAATAGTTAACTACTTATCAATTTAAGCGATTAACGACGTCAAAGTAAACTAACGATCAAAGTCAAAGTCAAAGATAGGAAACTTTAGGATGTTAGATTTCAACTCAATTTGGTTGAATTATGATGCGCGCCGAGAGAGTGGTGAGGACAACAGGCAGGTCATGGAGCAAGCTCGTTCAGAGTTCTTGGCTCAAACCAACACTTAGCTTAATATGTATGAGTGTTGGAAGCTTTTAAAAGATAAGCCAAAATTTCTCTCGGTTTGGGAGTTGATGTGATGGGTCGAACTATGCATAAAAGGAGAAACATGAATGTGGCTGATGGTGATGATGATATCGAAGTGCTGACCTACTTGACCTTTCAAAACCGGACCTTTTCGGGTCCGGATGCGTATGTGGCCCCAATTGAGTCAAAGACGTCGCGAACCTCGGGAACATCTGATGCGCGGTCGTCTCGGTCATCGTCTTTGGACCTAGTCGTTCGACTCAAAAGGATTAGGAGCACCAAAGAAGCACTTATGGACAAGCAACGAGAATCTCTTGCCATCGTGAGGAGGAAAAGAAGCGCACCATGTACACGACTCTAGCTTTTATGTGTCAAACCCATTGCGACGAGCAAGAAAAAGAATTCATCTCCTTCGCGAAAAAGAAATTAATGGCCGAGTATGCCCCGTTCCTTCATGGTCTCGACAACTATTTTGTTTTAGTTTTTTAATAAAAATGTCATATTTCTATTTTGTAAAGAAACTATGTAGGAATGTTGTTATTTTTTAAAATATTTAGGGATGTTTTTTTTTATAAAAAGTATTTAGGAATTTTTTTTTAATTGTATTTCTTTTTAATGTTATAATGTATTTTTTTTAATGAATTGTGTGTTTTACTTAGTTTTAATTAAATTTTGAGGGATTGAAGTGTAAAGTTAAATAACATCTAGAATTAAATAAAAAAAAGTGAGTTCAATAAAAGTCCTTGATATAAGGTTAGTTTTAAAATGATTAGTTCTTGGAAATTTTTTTTCCGATTAGAACTAGTTCTCTTGGCGACTAGTCATAGGATAAGGTTGCCCCTTATATAATATAGGGAAAAATCCATACAAAAAGTAACCTATTTGCACAAATATCCTATTAAATATAACCTATTTGTTTTCGTCTTTTAAAGGACTCTATTTCCAAAAGTTTCCTAATAAAGGGTATCTCGTTCGTTTTTGACAGACGATACCCGTTAAGTGCCACGTCACTGATACCACGTCATCAAATTTGCCGACGTGACAGTTGACTTTGACTAACTTATGCCACATCAGCAAATCTTATGACATGTTATCGGTGACGTGACATCTAACAGACGTCATCTGTCAAAAACTAACGAGATACCCTTTATAGGAAATTTTTAGATTTAGGGTTATTTAAATAAATGAAAATAAAATAGGTTACTTTTAATGGGAAATTTGTATAAATAGGTTAATTTTTTTGGATTTTTCGGTATATCATAATATATGAATAAGTAAAAGGTACCAAACCAAATCTACTGATTCGTATCCTATGCGATGATCTCTCACTATACATACAAATAGAGTGAAGACCCGTGCGATGCACGGTCGGGTAAGTTGATGAGTTAAAGGTCTTGGCTAACATTTTTTGATGTATTAATTGACGACGTACATTAGTTTAAATATAGATTATTTATAATAGGATATACAAAAGATTACTTATAGTTGTTTATTCATGTCACCTGGAAAGAATGGGAATACTAAAAACTCTTAATACAATAGAAGATAATCAAACATAAACCCCAGTGGCTAGAGGTGTTTCACTAAACCTGTTATGCGGGCCCCCCGAGGGAGTTTACTCTAAGGTCTCGAGTTCGAGCCTTGGTAGGTTCTTTTCGACGGTATTTTCCAATTAAGGAGGTGATATGATGGAAAAGGCTATTTAAAAATCGGCTTAGTGCGGGACCCTTTCGTTGTGCGATTAGCACACATCATACGCGTCTGGGGTAAAATTCACTTGTTAAAAAGAAAAAAAATCAAATAATACGGGACAGTTTGCTTTTGAAGATATTGATATTCGCTAATATATTCCATGCGTTTCAAGCTCACGTACTCTGGTTAAATTGGTTACACATGAAAACACTAATATTAATCTATTTTCATGAAAACCAAAAATTGTTTTACTATAATACAAATAGAAATTTGGCAACGGACGTACTTTTGCAAAATTAAAACAATTCAAAAATGCATTATTTAATATAGGCTATGCAGCTGCCCTATGAGTTCATTGAGTCCTTGTGGAGCTCAAACCCGAATACATTATGCATACCTCTACTTTATGGCCTTGCTGGTAGACTTTCTTCAAGACTTCTTGAACTCGAATTCTGTTGCCGAATACTAATGGTTAACTACGACAATAAAACATTATGTGTTTTACAAATTATAAGAACAAAAATTATGGTAACCAACTGTAATTACACAACTCATTATTCACTTAGCTTGTTGGATAAGATTAATCAAGAAAGTTTCCTTTGAAAATAAGTCAAATACAATAGGGTGCATATAATAACATGAATCTCCTTCGACTTTTCGTTTCCGAGAAAAGTTGTACTATTATTAATAGTTATTGAATGAAAAACCATAGACATTAATACTTTATAAAAAAATAACTTACCATTGCAACACAATGGCTAGATGTTTTTGCAGATTTGAATTGGCACCGAAATTTTGTGGTGGAGTAAAAGTTGTATTGATGAGATCACAAGAGTATCTCTTGGTGTGATCGAAACACAAGAGTATCTCTTGGTGTGATTGGTGTAATTTTAAAATTGTATAGGTTGTTGTGTGACATTACATTTACTTGTACATATTTATACCGCCGGCGTTTTTTGCCGGGGTAAGTTATAATACAATCGTTACCTTTCAAAAGAAAAAAAAAAAAAAAAAAACTTTACATACTTCAGAATTAGTTGGTCGTTAGGGGAAAAAAAAAAAGAAAATGATATCCTCTAATTAAATATTAAAAGGAAAGACGACATGAGGAACTTCAGCTCATTCTTCCTTAATATTCTTCCCATGATAACTTGTTCATTACTTCTACATTTCATTTCATTTCTAGAGAGAGAAAAAAACAAACACACACAACACAATCAGATTTTGTGACAGACCAAACAAAACACATACATACATATAGATATATACAGGGGATCTATCCCCTCTCCCTGTCTCTCTTTCTCTATATTATATATATAAAATTGTGCCTCTTGCTCAAAAAACATAAAAATAAAGTGATCTTGTATATTATACAGACTTTGGAAATTATGACAGTATTTGAGATTATTCTTTTGGTGTAGCTGAGGATGTAAAGATTCGAGGTATACGTACATTCTTCTCATATCTATTCATTAATTTCTGTTGGGTTTATATCATATATATCGACACTATATTGTGATTATATATTTATATTAAGTTATTAACTTGTGGATTTTTACTAAATTTTAATTTCTATGTTTGCTTTATTCATGTGTGTGTTCAGTCTTGTGAGGCTGTGTGTAAAAGATGAATTTTTTTCATCTTGATCAGTTTAAAGTGTGATTCACTTTTTAGAAATAATTTTTTGTACGGATTATCCAAAAAAAGGAAAATCTAAAGTACATCTTTTTTTTCATATATTATTATTATTATTATTATTGGATTTTTTATTTTTTTAATTTTGGTTTGGAAGTTTGACCCTGTGGATTTTCATTAGACTATGCGAAGATGTTTGGAAAAAATTTAGAGATTATATACAGGAAAACAAAAAAAAAAGAGCTTAAACCACATTGTTAAATACTTATGTGTACTTGATATAGTAGCAAGGGTGAACTTGATTAACATTAACCACAAAAAAAAAAATTGTGTCCCTTTAAAAATGGGCCCGTCCCGTCCACTGCCCCTTGCTACCTACATGTTGTATCTTTTGTAGAAATCTAAAAGATTGTTAAGAAATGAGGAATGTGGGACGATATTTTGAAGATTTGGATGCAAAAGGAATCACTTGACACTTTATAGTTGGACTGTTTTGTTCAAG
This sequence comes from Erigeron philadelphicus, assembly GCA_024320915.1. NCBI lineage: Eukaryota > Viridiplantae > Streptophyta > Magnoliopsida > Asterales > Asteraceae > Erigeron > Erigeron philadelphicus. The sequence goes on from JANDBE010044886.1 coordinate 9,104, forward strand.
ATTGCTCATTTTTTTGGGGGTTGCCTATTTTTTCTGTTTGTTTGTTTGAGACGTTAGCGGCTTGTTCTGGTCAATTGAATCCCTAGGACCGGCCTTGATTAAAAATAATGAGATTCATCATTTTGACATTTTGCCTAAAGTTGATTATTTAGTAACCCGTTTTTTTTCTGTTTAATGTACACATAGAAACAATGGTTAGTTTGCTCTGGAAACCAAGTAGGATGGCTCAAAACCGTTACATTTGCTTAGTTATGACATGAATTTGTTTGTTTCTTGATTTGGTTGCAGAAATGGGAGCCACTATACAGTCTAGTACATACTTTCCGGGCTCCATAACGGATCCAAATAATGGTTTTCAAAATGGTGTTTGGAATCTATGTAAAGATAATAAAAGTCAAAAAATTTCTACAACCGGAAATAGCCAGCATTATGACTACGTTCGTGCAAAAAATGCCATGGATGGATGCACCGGATATACTAAAGAACAAATTAGGCAAACTATCTTGAAGCATGAAACAATCTTCAAGCATCAGGTGTGTTTTGTGTATCTTGCTCGAATCTAGTTAGATAAGTGACTTTTTTTAGCATGACATGGGTTTTGGTATTAAGTTTTGGGTTTTGTTAATGACGGCTCTTAGGACTCTTAGTGAAAACTTACTTGCTGCATTAACATTTGTACTTTGCTGTTATAAAAATTCAAAGGGCTGGTTTTTAATATATAACATACTAAACTTTTAAGCATGCAATAAGTTGTTCTTGACAGTCCTAAGGGCTGTCATTATCATTTTATGTAAGTTTTTCCTTTATCGGCGTTTTGTTCCTTTCCAGCTCCAAGAACTTCACCGCTTGTATAAAAGACAGAGAGATTTGATGAATCCGGTGCCAGTAGATACATCAAATTTTGGTCAGTTTTTAAGTCAAGTACCCTCTGATGTTTCCAAAGAGACGCATTTGCTTGCCTCTAGTTTTCCCTTTGTAGACTCAACACTTAGTCGAGCATCTACTTCAGCAACTACCAATACATTTTCCCCTCTTAATTTTGTTAAAGGGGATACTACATTGAAAGACTTCGGTACCATCAATTTAAAATGTGGTGTTTCTAAAAGAAGAGTGATTGACTTAGAATTGCCGATAGATGTAGCTGAGAGTAACAAAGGCAAATTGTTTAATTGGGCTGACTTGAATGAACGGGTTCAGGTGGAGGAAAGGGATACCATGTTTTCAACATTTTTTTGTAATAGAAACAGAACGTATTGTCCTGTAGAGGAACCACAAAAGCGGTACTTATCTTCAAACAGAAGGATATTTGGCGTTGAAATGGGCCAAAAAAACCACACTCTGTTTTATAACTCTCCCCATACACCAACTTCCTACTCTCTACCATGGCTTAATTCTTCTGAATCATCGTGCCAAAACCCAGGGTTCTTTGTAGGCAATTCGAATTTTACCAAAAGTGCTACAAGCCCGAATTGCTTTTCTGGCTTAGGTGCTCAAAATGGCACCAACTACAAGAACTTAGTATCCGATAGCGTTGAAAAAAGCTGTGCTCGAGAGAACCACAGGTTTTCTGACATGTGGAATGACCATGAAACCCGTGAACAAACGTTGCCTCATTGGCTTGCAGCTAAGCCATGTTCACACAGAGGACAGATCAAATCGAAAGAAACGTCAGTTCATCATATTAACTTAGATTCGTTGCAGAACGATTCTCAGCCATTTTTTAAGAAACCCGATATGGCAAAGAGTAACGATACACATGAATGTAAGAAGGTAAAGGTTGATGATACCCAGAGCATTACAAAAATACTCGGTATCCCCATTTTTAGCCCTAAAGTTAAAAGCCATTGTGAATCAAATGGAAAGACACATTACATAGATTTAAACTTGTCTCTTGATGAAGAAGATGCACCGTCTCTCCCGGAATCCGTTGTCAAGATTGCTACAATGGAGATAGACTTGGAGGCTCCAGCAGTTCTTGAATCTGATTCAGATGATGGGTCCATGGATACTGACACTGAGCTCGTGAAGGTTGCAGCCGAGGCTATTGTATCATTTGTATCAGTTTCATTATCTCAGCGACCTCCTGTACCATCTGCCGACTCTTTGCTGTGGTTTGCAGAGGTTATTACGTCTAAAGGTTTTGAGAAAAAAGACAATTCTATTCCTGAAGGCATGGATTACTTTGAGTTCATGACACTGCAACTTAAAGATATCGGGGAAAATTATGATATTTCTAAACCAATGATTGTCGAGGATCAAAATGAAGAAGAGAGTAGCTCGTCGTTAAAAAGGACAGTTAGGAAGGGACAAGGAAAAAGGGGTTGGCAAAAGAAAGACTTTCAGAAAGATATACTACCAAGTATAGTTTCCTTGTCAAGACGAGAAGTGAGTGAAGATCTACAAATATTTGAAGAGGCGTTGTCTGCTACTGGCGTTACTTGGCAATCTAGTTTTTCAAAAAGGAAACCTGCTGGGAGAAATAGAAGGCGCAGACGGCGTTTAGTGGTGCTAGACCCACCACCACAACCAGTGGTAGTGACTGGTGAGCCGAGTATTTGTAGGGATTTGTCGTTGGAGAAAAGTCTTGGAGGGTGGGGGAGAAGGATGCGTCGTCTGCCTAGGCAAAGATGTCAAAATGGTGGTAATCATTGGTCTCTTGCTTTAAAATGTTGAGAGTAGAGTTATTTTCATGTAGCCATTGTTGTGCATAATTATGGTAATATCTTATATCATTGTCTGATTAAACTTGTCATAAACAAAGTTAAGATAAACATCATTTAGACATCTTTTTCAGTAAAGGGTGGAATCACTGTACATATGAGGAGAAAGTGATCGAGGCGAAACATAAACAAAACCAAAAAACTAGTCTTGGGTCGGTTTGGCTTGAAAGAAGCTTTGGTACAATCTGTCGTGAGTTCATATCTCATGAATATTGTGTAAAAAGGTGTGGAAAATTATGTGAATTGT
>JANDBE010045998.1:0-12047 GCA_024320915.1 Erigeron philadelphicus
CATATGGTGACTTTTCTTATCACTACCTACCCCTGCCATAAACTTCCGTTTGTACCCAGCCGTTAACCCTCTCACGCGTGTTCCACGTGAGGGCATTTTTGTCCACACCCATCATATACATCTATAAAACATAAATTTCTTCCCTCCATTCCTCTCTTACGTAACAAAAGACATTTTTTCCCTCCTAAACTCTCTTTCTTCCCCCCAAAACTTTCTTTCTTCCTAAAATTCAGATTTACATACCATTATGGTAAACTTTTGCTCCTGTGGAAATCCAACAATCGTTCTAACCTCCTGGACCCCTAATAACCCTGGTCGAAGGTTCTATCGATGTTCAAGCAAGGTAAATAATTGTGGGTACTTTTTTTGGATTGATCCACCAATGTGTGCTAGAGCTGTTGATATAATACCTGGGTTGTTAAGAGGAAGAAACCAGCTCGAAGCTACATTGCGTATTAGAGACCAACAAGTGCGGAAGTTGAAGATTTATCTAATAGTTAGTTGGGTGTTATTTTTCTTTGTTTTCTTCTCGTTTCTATGAATGAACACCAAGTTGTAAGCCTTGTGTAGTTGTTCAGAAGTTGTAATATTTACTGTTATTTTGGTTAATGAAGTTGGAATTTTTATGGATAGTTTGGTTCATGTGCACTAGTTTAAATTTTTGTGGTTTTGGATGACACTTTCATGCAATACACATACACATTACTTAAGCAGAATTTAACATATATATATGCATTCAAAATAGTTTCATGCCACTAAAATTTGCATTAATATACCAAAACTTGCTTATAATAAGCATCATACAAAATAGTGGCAGTTACATACCATATTACATGCCATAAGATACTTAAGTCATAAGTCATACAAACCATAAGTACGATAAAATACATAAGTCATAAGTCATACAAAGCATAAGTCATAAAATTACAAAGCAGTCACTCCTTGACCTCCTTGACTGGTTTGGGTTGCTTGACTTGCCCTAGTCCTGCTTGTAGTTGCCCTAGTCCTGCTTGTACTTGGATCAACTTGACTGGTTTGGGTTTGTTGGGTCCCCTGAGCTTGAGTGGTTTGGTTTGGTTGACTTCCTTTAGGTTGACTATCACCACAATATGCAAAAAAAAGCTAAATAAACAATTCAAATAACTTAAAAATGTACATTGCATGAAACTAAACACTTTACCTTGGGTTTTTCTTTCCTTTCTTGGTCTTCTTTTGCTTGCTTGTAGTACCTTCTTCTCTTTGACCTTTGCAGTTTCTTAAGTTATGTCCTTTCTGGTTACACTTTGAGCAGGTCACAGTTTTGCCAACCCTACTTAACTTACCTCCTGTGAATGTTGACTGAGACACCTTCTCATCAGCAGCCCTCTTTCTTTTCTTTGCTGGTCTTCCAACCTGTGGATGATGGTGTGGGGGTAATAGTTTGGTTGGGCACTTACTTCTTGGCCATGTAGAGGCACCAGTAACAGGGTTAAGCTTGTGATCATAAACCTCCCTCCATGTTTCCAATCTATATGCACTGTCAACCCAATCTTCTTCAACCCCAACCACCCTATCATTGTCATGTGCATTCCAGATTGATGCCACAGCATGTTTGCAGGGGAGACCAGTTAACTCCCACTTTCTGCAACTACATTCTTTTGTATTCAAATTGACCACAGCTTGGTCCTGCCATGGTCCTCTACATTCATAAAGATCCCCACCATTCCATATCACATTGTACTTGTGAGCTTCTTTTTTGTTGGCCTCAAAAATCAGAGATGCAGTGGGAGTTAGTGGTCCTTCACATTTTTCAATTACTTTCTGGACAGTGACAATCCTTCTCATCATATACTCCCTAATATATTCTACACATGTTATGATTGGTTTGTCTCTAGCATCTACCAACTTAGAGTTAAATGACTCACATATGTTATTCAACAATATGTCACACTTTGGCCTCCCTGTTCAATGTAAACTAGTATAAATAATCTACATTTTAAGTAAAGTAAACAACTTTTATGTTCAATTTGCATACCTGAGAAATAACATCTGGCCCAATGTTTGGCTGGAATTTGTCTCAACCAGTCATGCACTTCTCTGCTTGCCTCTCTTAGTTCAATCATGGCAGTTTCAAATTCTGGGACAGTGGTTCTTGTTGCAATGTTCCATAGCATTTCCTTATACAACTCTCCACACTTGAATTTTGACTTTAAGTTCTCATGTATGTGTCTTAAACAAAATCTGTGCTCAGCACATGGAAATAAGCTTTCCATTGCTGGAATAATACCCTGACATATGAATAATATTATTCAGTTAGTAAGTATATATATAATTGCTGAAACAATAACCAAATATGAAGTATGAAGTACCTTTTGTCTATCTGAGATAAAAGTGAAGTTGCTCATCTCTCCCAATTCAAGATCCTCTCCTAGACAAGTAAGAAACCAAGTCCAACTGCTTCTTGTTTCAGCCTCCACAATTGCAAATGCCAATGGATATATTCCATTATTCCCATCCACCCCCACTGCAGTCAAGACCTGCCCAGGATAAGGGCCCTTCATAAATGCTCCATCCAGGCCCAACAAGTCTCTACCACCAGCTTTAAACCCCTTCTTCAATGCCCCAAAACAAATGTACAATCTCTTGAAAACCCTTGTTTCACACTCTGGATTAGGAGGCAATTCAACATCTATCTTCACAGTTGTATCTTCATTTCTTGCCATCAGTTCTAGTGCATAATTTCTTAAGTTGTGATACTGACCAACAAAATCACCCCTCAATTTAACCATTGCCTTCTGTTTTGCCCTATAAACCACTTGTTTATCTATTCCTAGTTCAAAATGCTTCTGAAGTTGAGATTGCAAGGCTTTCCCACTTATTTCTGGATTTGAAGTAAGAGTATCACTTAAATGTTGAGAAAGGTAGGTAGAATTTGCCCATCTAATTTCCCTGGTTTGTAGACATTTATGAGTTTCTTTAATTGTTTTCACAAACCAATATTTGTCTTGGTCTGTCTTGGACACATGTAAATACCAAGGGCAAGTGGGTTTGGAGGCAATTACAGATTTACCCTTGTCTACCTTTTCAACATCTTTACCCATACCTACCTTATCAACCACTTTACCCTTTTCCCCCTTTTTCAATAAATTCTTTCCCTTTTCACTATTCTCCAAAGATTCCCCACTACCTTTTTTCTGTTTCTTGTAACATGGCATAGTACCAAAACATTTGACTGTAATCCTACTTGGCTCATTTTTCACAAATTTTAAATTTCTTCTTGTCTCAACTGAATGAGTCTTAATCAAACTCTTAATCTGTTTTGGACAGATGAAAGCTTGTCCAGGATAAAAGGGACCAGTATGTTCCACACCTTCTTTCACTGTCCTCTTAACCTTCTTCACTCTCTTCTGTTTGGTAACTCCATCACTGTCTTCTCCTTCTCCACTATCATATGTATCAAAATCAATACCCACAACTTCCTCATTCATCTCTAAATTCCCTACTCCACTTTCTACAGATTTCCTAAGCCACTCATCATCCTTTTGAAAGTGTTCCTTGAACTTACTCATGTCCACTTCCACATCATTTATCTTATCACTTGTTTCTAAATGAATCTTAAAAAACTGATCATCAACATTAGCATTTTCTTTATCACATTTCTCAGGCAATTTAGTTTCATGATTATCATCATCATCATCCCTAACAGTCTCATAATAATCAGTTTCATCAAATTCATCATCATCCCTAACAGTCTCATCATTTGCAGTCACATTTTCAGCATCATTCATAACATTTGCAGAATCATGCATTAAAGTTTCTTCATTATCAGGCACATTAACAAACTCATGCATAACACTTTCTTCATTATCAGGCACATTAACAGACTCATGCATAACACTTTCTTCATTAGCATGCACATTAACAGACTCATTCATTAAAGTTTCTTCATTAGCATTCACATCACAAGGTTCATCCATAAACAAATCAGCATTGATTTCAATATTCTCACAGCTTTCTTGACAAGGTTTATCCATAAACAAATCAGCATTCATTTCAACATTCTCACAGCTTTCTTGACTAGGACCTTCTAATAAAAGTCTAGTGTAACTCCTAGGGGTTTTTGGTTCAATATATTGACTAGGCAAAATTTCAGTATCATCATCTAATTCTTCAATGATCACATTACTTTCACCAGTGTAATCCCAATTTTCAATAGTTGTTATTTTATGTTCAATGTAAAAATCAAACATATGATACTTCCCAACATAAGATACCATTCTTTTCACATCAATATCACAAGCAAATGGTAGTAACCCAATATCTAAATCAGCTCTATCAGGTCTTAGAAAGTGATAGAACATTACCAATCTTGAATCATAACCTAATTTAGTAACAAAACGATTAAAGGAATGGATTGAAAACTTATCACTGTCTATGTAGTCCACCACTGCCTCTTTCCCATTATAATATTCCCTATTTGGAGGTCGTGTGAAAAATCCAGCATGGTGAATTCGAATTGAAAAATAGGTTGGAAATTCCTCTGTAAATCAATCAAATAAGAAAAAAATGGGTAAGTTAAAGAAGATACACATATTTGGTATTTTCAATGATCAAATAAAAAACCGCCAAAAAATTAATAAAAAAATTAGGTCACTTACTGTAGTTGGAATCTAGCGAGCTCTGTTCCTTTGCACCGAATTTTCTGGACCTAAACATCGAATACACAGTTTCTTTAACCATGATTATTATTGATTGAAAGCAGAAGGGTGAAATATAAGGTTGGGGAAGACGAAAGGGGGTGTTTGGAGTGTGTAAAGGGGTTAGGTTTAGGTATTTTGTTTTTGATTTGATTAAATGGAAAATAGAAATGAATATGACGAATATATATGATGCGTGTGGACAAAAATGCCCTCACGTGGAACACGCGTGAGAGGGTTAACGGCTGGGTACAAACGGACGTTTGTGGCAGGGGTAGGTAGTGATAAGAAAAGTCACCATATGGGTATCTAATAATACAAAAAAACTAGAGGGGTGAAATTTGATAATATGGCAAACCACAGGGGTATGTAATGAAATTTTCTCTAAGTACTAAATGGAGTCTCGATGACCATCAATTGTAAAGGTTTTAAGATTTTTTTTTTTTTAAAGACTTCAAATATTTTTAATATGTTTCATCAGATATTAAATTTCGTTTAGGTTAATACTTTTCTTTTTCATTCATCTGTCAAATAATATGAAATGTGACACATAAGATTATAAGAAGCTTGATCGTTTGTAATGTTTGTAACTAATGTGAAAATAAAAGTTTGTTTTATTTAGTTCCAATTATCATTCTACATTTGTGATTCAGTGGGTTATTATCAACGAAAAATTAATATATGAAAAATTAAATGATTATTGTTTTATTTTTTGATATTTTTTTTCTGATTGTTAGGGGGAGGGAGTGGTCACCCTTCTTCACTCAACACTAACCAATAAACTCTTTCAACTTAATTTTTATCAATCTTCTCTCATCTTCTCCAAATCACTGGCGTCATTTTCCCTCATCTTCCCCCAATCTCTACCTCATCATTTACCATATAATTTCTAAAATTATAAAAACTAAAACTATATAAAAAAATAAATGGACTCCCCAACTAACTTCATCCATCAATCACTTATTTTCTCTTTCCTTTCTCTCATCTCTCTTCCCTTCCCCCCATTAGGGAAGCTTCCTGATTTTCCTTTCCTCACTCATTGGGTAAACTAGTGACGACGGTTTTACCGCGATGAGCCGCTAGCAGGAAACACTCACCCCGCGACCACTCCCTTCCTCTTTACATAAGTCAACCAACCCTAATTTTATCACTCTAGTTTATTTTATATAAGTTGATTTCATCAAAACATAAAAATCATTCTTTTAATCTCGTACAAAATATGTATTACGTTATCCTTAGAAAACATTCACATACAAAGATGTTTATAACTAACTTTACAATTTGTGTTAATAACTTGGTAACACATCATTTTACATAAAATTATGAGATAATCTGATAATGATGAAGATACTATAGATGTTTATAACTAACTCTCAAATTTGTGTCAATAACTTTTCAATACATAACTTTTATTTTTTTAAGTTTCAATAATTTTTATCACATAAATTTTAGTTTTTTTAACTTTTGTCATATAAGTTCCATTTTTTTTAACTTTTGTACATAACTTTCAATTTTTTTAAATTTTTTACACGAAAGTTTTATTTTTGTTACTTTTTACTTTTTCTTTTTTACTTTCGACACGAAAGTTTCATTTTCTTTATTTTTCACCACTTTTGGATTTTTAACTTTTGTCAACAGAGTTTCATATTGTCAATTTTTTATCACATAACTTTAACTTTTTCAACTTCGACCACAAAATTTTAATTTTCTTTCATTTGTATGTTTTATGTAGCGTTATCTGTCCCGGGGCAACGCCCGGGTTAAAATACCTAGTTTCATAAATAAATTGACAGAATATAACGGGTTTCTATCCATTTCATTTTGGGTAATCGATTTAATAAAATGGACCAGTTTACAGCCTCTTATTTTTGTTGGTCTATGTGTGTAATAATTTTATACTTGTTGACTTATTGTGAATATGGTCCAAGTAAAAATGAGGTCAAACTGGATATGCCTTATTGGATCATAGGCCTCAAATGCATATGGGCTTTAAGAATTTGGATTCATATAGTATGTCTTACAATATTTTATATTGAAAAAGACTTGTCGTCTCAGCTTTTAGAGTACTTTCAAGGCCGTCTAAACGTTCAAATGTTCAATGTTCATCATCAAACATTCAAACTTGAAGCTTATTAGAATATCCAACTCACAACTTATATCAACCAAATCTTATGAAAAATTGATTCCCATATATATGTTCCATCTAAAAGCAACTTAATTCAACAATTTACACCCACTAACAATTCAACATAAATTATACGTTTAATTAAATAAGATCAGGTTGCGAACTAGATTGACTGACCAATCTGTTGTGATTGTAGATGACACTACTTATTCAATATAATATTTTACTTTTTTATTTTTTTATTTTTTGGATGACTAACTTATATTTGGGTCATGAATAATGGGCCGGGATGATGTTAAACATTACATTACATGTTAATGTGCTATCTAATTATGGTATTTAAAGTTGATTAATGAAGAAGGAAGATCATTTTACCACCTCTATGATTTCTGATGACATCATATATAGATCAATATCCAAGAATTAGATGATTTATTTATCTATCTATCGGTCCATCACTTCGTTTCTGGAATTAAAGAATAAAGATGCACGTACTGCTCCAAAAATACCAATAGCTCAACTCTAGTTTTTGGTCACCTTAAACCAAACTTATGTAATCAAAATCAAAGGTGCGTCAAACAACCAAAAAGAGTACAACTTATAGATGTGGCTAATTTTGGCCACTTTTCATGATCAATAGTAAGACATAGCTGACATGTTTAAACCATTATGGACACAACCTTTGGTTGTGACATCAAGAAAATTCTCTAAGTTCCATAAGCCATCCCACAAAACAAAATCCTCGTTCATCGAGTTCCCGGCGTTCCCCTGTTGATGATCAGAATCGTCTACAAACACAGTCGGGTAAAAAAGGTTTTGTATCTCCTGAGGAACCATATCTTGTTGTGGCCAAACTAGTTTGTTATTTTCACTTTCCTCTATTAGTAACATTAGCTTTTTCATATCTTCATCATTCTTTTGTAATTGAAGTTGCTTTTGTTGTTCTTGATGAAACTGTTGTCGTTTCAATAGGCGTGCTTTTAGCTTTATCGAATCCTGTAAGCACGTTTTCCCTTTATTTTTGAAATGGGTTCTCCAGTAATTCTTGATTTCGTTATCAGTTCGTCCAGGTAAGCTTCTTGCAATTGTTGACCACCTAGACAAACAAATACTTGATCATTACACATTTGCATATATCGTAATCTATGGTCGATATATCTAGGTTTTACATACATAAATATATATACACAATGCAAGGAGATATATAGATCATGAACCTATTTCCCCATCGCGCATGTAGGTCAAGAATAATTCTTTCTTCATGAGGTGTAATTTTGCCCCTCTTTAAGTCTGGCCTAAGATAGTTCACCCACCTTAACCTACAACTTTTTGCATTCCTTTTCAGCCCTGCATATATATAGTAAGTCACTTTGAGATATATAGTTTCATGTATATATATGGGCAAATGATCAGTACAACTACAACAGATGTACTGAACTGTACTCTCACATCTCTTCTCTATTTTCTTTTTCATGTGATCGATTAAACAAAAATCCCCCTGACTTTAATGGATGCAGTTTCGAAATATCGAAACTGCAGGCGGTATATATTATATCCCGTATATATGTAATAGTAAAGTGAAAAAGGGAAAAAGAGATGGTAAATATATATACCAGCAAGTCCAGCCACAGAATTCCATCTGCCTTCACCATGGACCTTGACATGTTTAATAAGCAAACGATCTTCTTCAGCAGTCCATGGACCTTTTCTCCAAAGCCCCACTTGCTCTTCCATATATATGGTAATTATTATTATTATTTTTAATTAGTCTTGTTAATTACATTTGTGTCTTTAACTATCTTATAATAGTCACATATTTATACCACCAAAAATCCTCCTAGTAAAAGATCATCATCAGAGTCTGTAGGGTCACTATCAAAATCATCCTCTATACCATATTCACTTCACATTCGTGAACTTACTTATATAACCCCACCTCGCAACTTATTTTTACCAAACTGCCCCCATAGTCACAACCTATTTAGTATCTCAATATTTCATATGCTAGCTTAAGTACCTGATAACCTTACATTACTATTACCATCCCATATATATATATATACAACACGCGCCTACTTCAAATTTTCACTTAAGTCCAAACAAAGGCTTAATTCCCGCTTAACTAAGACACCCAAAGTATATTTTGCTAACAAGCAAGTATATCGATAAATTGTTGGAAAAGTTATCCACAAGTATGTAACTTATGGGTCTTAGACAAGGGAAACTAGTCAATGTAAACTCAAATACTACATTAGAAAAAGTAATATCAATATATAAGATTGTAGAGTATTCCTATCATAATATCGGGCTAAATTGGTTAAAAATCCTTGGTACTCCATTAGTCCTCACACACCAATAAAGATATTTTAGGAAATGAAAACGATGACATGTTCAATTAATCTAGATGAAATTCAATGAAGATAAAATGTGACAAAAAGGACGTCCAACAAAAGTAGTAATGGAAAGGCCTAAAGAGTTATTTAATGATCTAAGCCAATGAGGTCTAGACGTATGTTTTGTTGCTTACTTCATTAAGGTGATAAATCTATGGTAATCACTATCATATCCAAATAAATTAAATTAAATGATTCCCAATTTAAGTAATGGGGTTGATTAGAATATTAATTTAATTTATCAATTTTTCAATTTCAAGAAACAATAATTCCACACGTCACCAAGTAACATAGTGTTTCATAACACGTATTGGTACTTTAACTTGATGCGGGTCCATCGTATGATGATATTAAAGTTACTCGTCTAGCTAGAAGTAAAATAAAATAATATATGAAAGAAAAAGTACTTGATTAAGTAGATAACCATTATATTTTATCCACGCAACACGACAGTAGTAACGGGAAGTGATGATGGCAATTTACATGTTACGATGGTAACAACGTCAGATGATATAAATAACTGATGTAAAAGTGTGATTAAAATGGGGGCAGTAGATAGATATAATAATATAAGAGACTAATGATATAATTTAATATTAGAGGTTGATAGTGATTTAATTCATTGAGGGTAATATAGTCAATTTACATGTTATATAACAACAACAACAACAACAACAACAACAACAACAGAACTCAAGTGCCTTCACCTGTCTGTTGAGTCTTACCTCTACCCTGAGCGGGGTTTAGGGGAGGTGAGCTGTAGACAGTCTTACCTTTACCCAGGGGTAGAGAGTATGCTTCCATAAGGACCTCCGGTCAAAAAGAGTAGAAAGAAAATGTAAAGAGTTTAGTTTTCATATCTGTTCGACCGAAAAAAAAATTGACATAAGAGCCTTCACCTGTCTACTGAGTAGTAGGGAAGATAGGTGACCACGCGCCTACCATACTATATCAAAAGTTCGACAAATACATATACGGATAGCAACTATATTACATATAAACCGCATAAAGATGTAAACATAATAGCCATAGCCTCCTAGAAGAAACCAGAAACATGAATTTTGAAAAGATCCATAAAAACATATAAATTTCGGGCCCGATCGAGTATTTTATGTGTTTAATAAATACTAACATAATTTTATTAGGACTACTCTTAGTTAGACGTGGCCAAAATTAGGTTCCTGCAGGAACCGGTTCGGAATCAGAACCGGTTTTTGGTCAACGTTTGACCAACTTTTTCCCCTTTTTTTGAATTTTTGATCAAGAACCGGTCCCTAACCGCTTTGGAACCGGTCCGGAACTGATTTTTGTATCAAAAGTGGAACCGACTCTAAACCGATCGCTTCTTGAGGAACCGAAACCGGTTCTTTAGGAACCGGTTTTTTCCGTTCTAGATTTTGATTTATCCCAACCGGTTTTTTTTGAACCGATTTTATTGTCCACGTCTACTCTTAGGGCGTGTTTAGTTCACAGAATGTTTTTGGAAGAAATGTAATCTATCAAATGAATTGAAATTTGAAGGAAAGAATTTTGACGGAATGTTTTTGATTTTTTGAAATTCAAGTGAAGTAAGGAATGAAATTTCTTCCCCCATACCAAACACACAAAAAAATAAAATTCAATTCCAATTCAATCAGATTTCATCAAATTCTGTTAATCACACGCGACTTTAGTCTTAGACATGACCAGCTTTTAGGTAGGTAGGTTAGGCTCAATCTTTGGGCCCATTATTCATAGGGGCCCAAAAATGAAATATGGAGTATATACTTTCTTCTCTTAGCCATGAAAGGAATTAACTTCAAAGAATAAAATTGATGATATACATAAGTTGGGGTAAACTATATTACATTTCTATTTGATTCTTATTAAATTCACAGATTATTATTTAATGGGCTCGTTTTTTCTTTTTTCTTCGGGCCTCATTTTCTCAACACATTTTTGGAGATGGCTTTGCTCTTGGGAGCACAATGTAAATCCACCCGATTGTGATTTTGTAGGGCTGTCTTAGTAGTGGCATCACACAATCAGGTGTTGGTTATGTAGCTAAAATTTAAAGCAGAAGAGTCAAGCAAGCCAAGCCAAGACCCCCATCAATAGCTAGTCCATATTAAGTCTCACCATTTAAAGGAAAACTTCTTAAGCCTTTTTAGATATGTCGGGGCAATATATACTATCATTTTTGGCATGGTATTATCGATATTTATTAGGGCAATATATCATTTTTTGTAAAGTTTTTATTTGAAATAGCGAAATATGTTATCTTTCAATTTTAGGCAGTCCAATCTTATTTTTAATTTTTTACAACTTTTTAAGCCATTTTTAATTTATGCGGTCGTGCGAATAGGTCAGCAACTCAGCATCACCATTGGCCTAATTAGTTGGTTGTAAATCTCAAGAAAGTAAACTGTTGGTGGCTTTGTGATCATATAAGTGGGCGAAAGTAAAATGGATAAACATATTTTTTTGCTTCTCTAAAGTACTAGTGGCTTCCAATCCATTATTGCCACCCAATAAGTTTAAGTTTATATCATAAATAAATACTCAAACTGACGTGTCTTTATATAAATTACTACTTGTGCACTTTGAAATTACAATTTTGCAATTATAACTTAACTAACATATGTTACTTTCAACTTTAACTATAATCACATTTGATTAATTTATATGATAAGATTGTAAATCTTATTTGTAAACATTTGTTTATGAATTTAGTGTATTTTTATTTAACTTAAATTGCCAAGTTCCCATTTATACCAACGAAGCAGCAAGGTTGGATCAAGTGGTTAATATCTTTGCCTTTGGAGATGGAGGTCATGGGTTCTATCCTCATCTTTTGTAAGATTGAAGGACCTT
>JANDBE010046453.1:0-12043 GCA_024320915.1 Erigeron philadelphicus
CGACACACAATCACAAAGCTATGCTTATTTTTTAACATGATTCATTCAAAAGTGATTGATCCTGAGGTGTTAGATACTTGGCAAAAAGAAATTGTGGTCACTCTTTGTCAACTTGAGATGTACTTCCCACCTTCTTTTTTTGATGTGATGGTTCACCTAATATCTCATATTGTTGAAGAAATTAAAGCATGTGGTCCTGTTTTTCTACGATACATGTATCCGTTTGAGAGATATATGGGGTTTTTAAAAGGGTATGTAAGAAACCGATCTCGACCCGAAGGTAGTATTGTTGAAGGATATGTTGCAGAAGAAGTGATTGATTATTGCACATACTATCTTGCCGATGCCAAAAGTATTGGAATCCCACAGTCTAGACATGAGGGCAGACTTTCAGGTGCTGGGACAATTGGATTGAAATATTTTGACCCGGAATACATTGAATTACAGAAGGCACATCTATATGTCTTAGAGAACATGACAGCGGTTGCTCCATACGTACATGAGCACATGGCGGTGTTGCGAGACTTAAACCAGTCAATGACCGATTTCGCTTTAGCTAGGGAGCATAATAAAACATTCTCAAGTTGGTTAAAAGAAAGAGTGAAATCAAGTTATGGTGGAGAAAGAGTTGATCAATTAGTGGAGCGTTTGGCGTATGGTCCTAGACATAGAGTGTCAACATATCAAGGATATGACATTAATGGGTATACTTTCTACACAAAACGGCAGGATGAAAAAAGTACATTGCAAAATAGTGGGGTGACACTAATTGCCACGACATCAGAGTTCTCGAGGACAAATAAAGATGTTAGGTCAAGAATAGCCAAAGACTCGTATTATGGTATCATTCAAGAGATTTGGGAGCTTGATTACAATTTCTTCAAAATACCTTTATTCAAGTGTAAATGGGTCGAAAACAAGAGAGGTGTTAAAGTTGACGATTACGGTTTCACATTAGTTGACCTTTCGAGAGAGGGATATATATCTGAACCATTCATTCTAGCCAATCAAGCTTCACAAGTTTTTTTCGTCAAGGACCCCAAAGATTCTAAATTGCATATCGTTCTTCATGGTAAACGACATATACTTGGTCTTGAAAATGTTACTGACGAGGAAGAGTATGATAAATTTGACGAGTTACCTCCATTTTTCGTTGACACTTCCTCCTCAGATGTGCCTATCAATGCTACATCTTACTTAAGGACCGATCACAACGAAGGGTTATGGGTCGTTGAAAACAGGACTACATGAGCATGAATTGAGCTAGGTAACATATGTATAAAAATGTATAATATATTTATATATTAAATATGTAACACAAAAAAAATACATCTAACTTTGCAAAAAAAAATTTTTCCCAAGCTC
Source organism: Erigeron philadelphicus (assembly GCA_024320915.1). Lineage (NCBI taxonomy): Eukaryota > Viridiplantae > Streptophyta > Magnoliopsida > Asterales > Asteraceae > Erigeron > Erigeron philadelphicus. The sequence continues at coordinate 1,366 of JANDBE010046453.1, forward strand.
ACTCAGTGTCGAAATCCTGAAAAAAAAAGGCGCCTCTTTCTTTTCATCTCCCTCCAATTCTAATTCCTCTTCCCAATAGATCTAGACTATTCCCAACACATTTTTTTTATTCCTAATTCATCTACTCCTACCCATTTTTCTTTATTCCCAACAGGCTTCTATTCAACTTCCTCTTCATTTGTTTACTACCCCCTCGTTTCACCTCAGGTAATGGTTATTAGGGTTATTTTATTTTATATCTCTTATGGAGTTTTCAATGTTTGTTTCACATAAATCTCATTACTTTATCAAGGTATTTTATTGTTTTTACATAGTGATATGTGTAGTTGTCTAGGGTTTTTTTTTTCTTTTATATTTTTTGTGGAGTTTTCCATGTTATGGGTCTCCCTTTATGGAGTTTTTTATATGTGTAATTAGTTATTTTATTGTTCTTATATAGTAATATGTGTAATTAGTTGTCTAGGGTTTTTTATTTTATACTTTTTTGTAGTTTTTTTATTTATATTTTGCATGTCTATTGCTAGTTCATTCGCTGCTGCCACTGATATATAACTTGTTACTTATTGTCAGTGTATCTTGTTACTTGCTGTTGGTTAATAATTTCTGAATTTTTCTGCACGAGTTTGTTAGTTTTTCTTGTTAATAGCTCGATTTGCTACATGCCTATTTGATTGATTGGTTCACAAAGTTGCTAAAATAGATTCTTCACTTTTGTCTTAGTGTTCACTTGTTTGTAACCTTACTTGGTTAGTTGCAACTGATGTATAATTGGTTAGTGTTCACTTTTGTCTTAGCTCGATTTACTTTGGTAGTTTGTTAGCTGCAACTGATGTATAATTGGTTAGTTGTTGTCGATATATAATTGGTTAGTTGCTGAATTTTATTTGGCAATCAGACTACATCAGTTAGTTTCTCTTCTTAGTAACTCGAGTTGCAATTCCTAGTATTCACTTCTTGCTAATTTACTATTGATATGAATTATTTTTTTTGTTTGCCTAATAATCTGATTGCCACATTTGCTCGGTTTGCTAAATGATTATTGCTACATAATCACTTCTTTCATTCTTTTTGTAGTTTCACACATGGATTCAAACTTGGATCAGTTGTTGGATGAAGACGAAGGTTAGTATAGTGTATCGGAATTTAATCTCATTGGTTATCTCTTTATCATTATTTTTGGATGCATGGTAAACTGAATTATGTTTAACATGTCAGAAGTCATAGCGGAAACCGCACTTCATACTCGGCGAGTGACATCACTAGATAATATCAGGAAAGCTGTAGATCTTTCCGTTGAATTCCACCCTGTTACTTTTCTGCCACTTGGAAAACCTGGAAATAAGTTTACTAGCTGGGTAGGACTCGAGAAAAGATCAAAGATTTTAATCCTTGTAAGTGATTGGAAGAAAGTTGACAAATCGTTGAAGGATCACTTGTGGTTGTCTATTCAGGTAAATTTATATGTATTATGAGTAATTTCATTAATATATAAACTGCACATTATTAGCATTTTCACTCATCTCTCTTTAAAAAAATAGAAGCACTGGAATGTACCTAATGACAAGAACACGGCAAATATCAAGAAGTCAACATTGAAGATTGCCAATACATCATGGAGGAATTTTAAGAAAAACCTTATTGGAAATTATCTGAAGAAGCGGAAAAGCCCCATAAATAAATATACTTACATCAATGCAGAAACATGGAAAAGTTTTTGTCGTTTGAAGTCGTCTCGAGAATTTTTAGTAAGCTGAACTTTTTTACACTTGTTATGTAAATATGTTACTATTTATATTTAAGTTAAATCAAAGATAGTAATGTACTCTTTTTTTGATCAGGCAAAAAGTCAAAAAGGGAAGGATCTTGTGAAGTTGAATAAGAACCCACACCGTTTAGGATCACGGGGGTATCTCGGGAAGGGACCTCAGTGGGAGAAGGAGAAGGAACAAGGTAAGTGTCCCGAGTTATTTAGTATCTCGACTGAACGAGCACGTGATTTTCTATTAGCGAGGCGGGTTAAAGCAGACAATGATGAGTATGTACTACCCGAGAACATGCAACAGCTGGCTCATCAGATTGTAAGTTATATATATATATATATATGCACACAAACGTACAAACACTTACACATATAGTTTTGTTGAACATAATTATCATTACCCATTCGATAATCTTTAACATGACAGATTGAAAAAGAACAGACAACACCAGGTGAAGATTCCCTTGTAGGTGTGTTGGGAAAGGAACACTCGGGTCGCACTAGGGGTGTGAGTCACATAGTTGGAATACGAACTACCCTTCCAAACCTTGCAAATAAGAAACGAAAACAGGAAGACATTGATAAGCTTAAAAAAGTGGTGGCTGATCAGCAAAAAATGTTGAATGATCAACACAAAATGATGGAGGACCAGAGAAGGGAATTTAATGAATCCAAGGCTTACAATGAGGCTCGACAGAAAAAAACTGATGAGCAAATACAAATGCTTCTATCACAACAAATGATTCAGATCCAACCTCGTGGTAGTCCTGGGGCGCAACATAGCAGTGAAGGCTCAGCTGCTTGCTCAGATTGGGTCACCAATCTTGAGGTAACAATATATTTGTTTAGTTTTATTAGACATTCCAATATCAAAAAGATCCTGATATGTTACATGTTTGAATATGTTACATGTTTGAATGTAGGAACCTACACCATGCCAGTTGGTTCAGGGATCAACCAGATTAGCATGTGCTAAGGGCCTCGTTTACCCTATTGGTAATGGGATCCTTCATAATGTTCCCCTAATGGCTGGTCATATTAAGGTTCAAGTTGACATGATATTTGATGGATTTGGAGAGACTAACCTTCCCGTTCCTAATGAGTTCATGGAGACGTTACAGGATGCAAATGGAGGGTTTGTTCAATGGCCACATAATGATGTAGTTTTGCTTAAAGTAATGTTTAATTTCTTTCTTGCTTAAGTATTATCACGACAATTACTTACCAATATTAACTAATGTCTAACTTATGAACAGTCATCTAAAAGTAGAGAGGCGAAGGCTTCTGTGAAACCATCACATGTAGTGGAGAAAAGCCCTTGCCAAAAGTTGATGTCGCATCCCCCTCAGGTATAACCTGTCTCTTATTTTCCTTTTCACTATCTATCGGTGTTCATTAAATTAATTACTTTCGTAGATTCGTAAAGAGGATGATGGGGCTCAATCAAAGATGAAGAGGCTGAATCAAAAGCCTAAATTGAAGCAACCAGTCAGCTCCATTATGCCTGCAAAAATGTTGACTCGGCCACGAGAGTTGCAAAACTTTTATAGCCGTTTAAACTCCAAAGATGAATGGCGACAAATGGGGGTTAAATTTGAATCTAAGGAAGGGGTATTTGGAGCTGAAAAAGAAACAATTATAATATCATATGATGAATTCTATGACCTGTTGAGGGGGGGCATGCTAGAATCGAGCATTGTCGCCGCATTTATGAGGTAACTTCATGTGCTGTTTCTAGTTCTTTATCGTGTATATGTGTTGTTTACTGAATTTGTCCTCCTCTTAGTGCAATACATTCAGTGTTATCCCAAAAGGCAAGGAACAACAAATGTGCATTTGTACATCCAGACAGCATTAGTGCCACTGAGATAAACAAGTCTCCTTCACATGTCACAGATGTACTTTTCAATGCTTTCATCGCTCCACACAACAAAAATAAGGATTTCTTTCTCGCACCATATGCTCAAGGGTAAGATATACATATATTATACCAATTCAACTAACCTTTATACTAGTTGAAGTTACGTTTTCCATTATATTAATATTACCTGTTGTCTTAAAAACAGGGGTAACTGGGTGCTTCTTTTGGTCTTGCCTAAACGTCACATTGTTTATGTTTTGGATGCATCACACTCAGAATCAGGGAAGAAACCAGAATCGTACCGCATCAAACCACTAATGGAATCGTAAGTAACCTCTTGTTATTAAATGAACTTTTAAAGTGTAGAATACAATAACGTTAGAACTTTTAGGCGAATAGTGGGTACAATCATGTCGCATAGCTGTTTTGAATCCTTTTTTCTTTCTGAAATGTCTAGCTGTTCGCTCATGCAAAATACAATAAGTTGAGCTAACACCAACTTAACCATCTACCCTAACCATCTTAAACACAAACTAACATCTGTATGTATTGACTGTATCTATCTATGGTACAGTATCTTATTTATTTATCTAAATAAAGCAAAGCTTAACCGTTCACATGGACGCGCTGATCATCACCGCGAATTGAACCCACGAATCACCTTTTGGCCTTTGTTTCACTCCGACGCGAAAGGCATTCAGTTTATGCCTGCCGGTGTCTATTATTGATCAGTAAAGTAAATAATTATTCTATTCTATTTTATAATCGATCAGTAAAGTATATAATTAATATTCTACTACGAGTACTGTATATAGTTTAGGTTCTATTCTATAATTATTCATTATTATATATTGATGAAAAAGCGCTTTAGTATCTGTTTTTTTTTTTTTTTTTTTAACATTCAAATTTTATTATTGATGGAATGAATTTTAGCAAGAGGCTAGAGTTACATTCAAAGTCACATAGAAAACACACAAGTGAAACAGGGGAAACTTTAGTATCTGCTGATTATTAAATCACATAAATTTTTTGTTTCCTTTTTTTGAGAAAGGTAGTGTATACTATAGTGTGTAGTAGTAATTAATTAGAAGAAAGCACAAGAATCAAAATCATTAAAAGTTGTAATTAAACCGTTGTTTGGAATTTGAATAAGACAAAACCGTTCGAGGACCAAAACTACCCCCTCTTGACATTCCTTGATAATACTATTTTGCATTTAATTGAATTACTAATATTCTGATGTGTATAATGAATGAATGAATGAATGGCCGGGTACTTAAATCATCATACACAGATGGATCGAATGGAGTAGTGAGTCAGTAGCACGTGTACATGATGGCGGCCAGCAGTTCAAGCTCTTCTTCTTCTGATGATCATAATCTTTCCCACAATATTGTTGATGAACAATATTTCTCAGCCTTACACGACAACGATGAACTCTTTCCCATCTCAGACGAGAAATATGCCGAAGAACTCCAGCTTCAAGAAGCACTTATTCACTCTTCTTCTAATTTAATATCATCATCATCAGCTTCTTCTAGTACATTAAACGAAAACGACGACCAGTCCCCTAATTTAGATTCCGCCCCAATGATCAAAGATGATCTTGAGGCATCATTGGTACTATTGAAGAACAAACAGCCATTGGTGGAATCTAAAACTGTATTATATCAGCCCCTAATTTACTGTGGCATTTGCATGGACTCCAAAACCGAGCCAGAGATGTTTCGCAACACCAATGTTTGCAGTCACGTGTATTGCACAGACTGCATCAGCCAACATGTTGCAGCTATGATAAAAGAAAACTCAGCCATGGTCAAGTGTCCTGACCCAAATTGCACAGGTGAAATAGGACCTCAAGTCTGTCAGGGTATGGTACCAAAACAAGTTTTGGAAAGATGGGAGGACGTGCTGTGCGAGTCTCTGATCATGGGGTCTGAGAAATTCATTTACTGCCCTTTTAAAGACTGTTCAGCCATGTTGGTGGACGATGATGATGCAGGGGTCGCGGTCACTTCCTCGGAATGTCCGTCATGTAACAGGCTCTTTTGTGCTCAGTGTAGAGTGGCATGGCATTGCGGGATGGATTGCGGCGATTATAAGGGCCTGAGCAATGGGGAGAGGGATCCAGAGGACCTTATGTTGATGGATCTTGCTAAAAATAAAAAATGGATGAGGTGCCCCAGCTGCAAGTTTTTTGTTGAAAGAACTTCTGGATGTCCACATATCTCTTGCAGGTTAATTAAAATCTAACTTTGTTGTTTTTACTTGATTTGTTTGTGTGTATAGAATGAGCACTGATTATAAATGCTTCATGACTTTTGGTGGTTGTCGCAGGTGCGGGCATCATTTTTGTTACGAGTGTGGAAAGCAGAACGATGGAACGACTCATACTTGTGCGCACTATTAAGATTTTCATTTTGTATTTTGTAGTACTAGCTAGACATGTGGAGGATGTTTCTGATGTGAAAATCATAGTTACTGTCATATGTCTTGCCTTTCCAAACTAAGTTGCTGTCATAACTCTTTCTCAATCACTTTGCCCCTTATCAAGTGTTTCTTCTGTACTTGTTAATGACCTCTAGATCTTTCTCATTTTACCCAAACATTTATGCCGCAGAAGATGTTTTTGATACTTATAATTTTATAGCAGGTGTTAATTTATGAGGTGGTTCGTATGTATGGGCTATGAAATTAAATCTGTAAGGTGTTGCCAAGGAAAATTAACTAATGCTTGAATCAAGTGGTAATTAACACTTGTTTTTAAAGACAGGGCAGGTCATGTATTCGATCCTTCTGCCTCAGTGTAGAGTGGCATTCAGCAATATTAAAACTTCTAATTGATTTGTTATCTAATTTTTAGTATCTAGAAACCTTGAGTATACATGGAAATTACAAAGTTTGAATATTGCTCAAACTGATACGAGTAGAAAGAAACTCGAAAATCAGAAAAAGCCCAAATAGTCGGTCCATGAGTCAAATGTCCATCTCTTGATATGTTTTATGATTTGATGGATTCAAGTAACACTCTTAGACATGGGCATGGGCCATATGTTGACATGGTATGGGCCATTAATTAACTTGGCCTGATTTAAATGAAAAGAAGTTTTTACAATTTTTGAACATAAATGAAAAAAGGTTTTAGATACAACATTGTTGCTTCATAAACAACCAGACTCGGCTCAAACTTTTTAGTGGCCTTAAACGGGATCGATTTGGAGGCCTAGTTTATTAGCATATAAAGTAAAATAAACGAAGAAAGCAATGAAAAAAGGTAACTGATGCGGTGAAAGACCACGTACTGATCTACTTCACCTAGTCTGCTAGGCGTTGCCTCTTACTAGTCACCAAACTTGTAGCTTAAAGGAAACCAAAAACAGAAAGTTTGATTCACAAATTACTAATGTGTAATGTGTATTATAAAGGTTGGACAATATATTGTCCACTGTCCATAAACTTGTAGCCCAATTATTAGCCCAAATATTATAAATCTTTAAGCCTGTTATACAAAAACTGGGGGCCTTGTAGCTTTGGGGGCCCAAAGCAGCTGCTTGACCCCTTACTACATTAGAGTCGGCTCTGTAAACAACGTAGGGTTTTTTTTTTCCTGATATACTACTGAACAATTCCCTTCTAAGACTTTCTTTATATTTTAAATCCAAAATATCTCTCTATTTGTTCTAACTTTTCATATTTTCTACAAAAACTACTCATAAATTTTTATGTGAAGTTGTGATAATTAATTGTGTTAGTTTTGCTGAAACAGTCAATCAATGACACAGCTACCACCACCACCAATTTCCGTCGCTGCCACACCACCTCCACCACCAATCATCGTTGCTCTCGGCACCGCCGCATACGTTATTACATCGTCACTTCCACCGTCACCGCTATTGTGGCACTCCATCACCACCCATCACTTACACCACTCTTCATCGTACTGAGTACTTTAGTTTTCTAGTATACACTAACATATACTTCATCCGTCTCATTTTAGTTGTCCTATTTTGACTGGTCAAGTTTTTTGTCCGACTCTGACCGTGAATATCATTGTTTGTGTTATATATTAGATGATGAAAATTATATCAATGAAAAACACACTTAAAACTCAATCAATTCATAAATATTTTATCAAGTTTTTTATTATACCAATAAAAATATTTATGGTCAAAATTAAAAGAAAAAAAAGTTGATAGTCAAAATAAAACAATAAAAATGGAACCGAAAGAATATCATATATGTAGATGTTTCGTGTTAGTACTTAGTAGTGGATATTGGTGATTGTTTTTCATTCATGGATAATTTTTTACCAATGCATCCGTAATGATTACACACATTCACATGTACTTTATATTGATCATCTTGTGTTTTAGATGCTATTAAAAAAAAAAAATCTTGTGTTTTAGACATTACTAAGACTCGATATGAATAATCTCAACCTATTTAACAACCCAGTGTATTTTAAATAACCCAACAGATAAATCTATACTTTTTAGTTTACAATGTAATGATTTTATTTAATGTAATGTGTGACTTTACTAAATTTTATAATGTGTTTTATTTATTTTCTATGTGTTATTTATAATAATACTCCGTATAATTTTAGTTTTAAGTATAGAAAGTGAAAAAAAAGATAAAAAATAAAAATCAATGATTAAAGAGGAAATTTGGCAAGAATTCTTCACTCTCCTAAATAGCCTCATTCGCATTTATCTACAGGCTACCCAAATGTGTGACTAGGTGTCACATGACGTATTGTGTAGATACTCTTCTTACATACAAATAAGCATTATCCAAATGTTTATTTATAAAAGTTTAAACTAAGAAAGCTTTTCTTGGAAGATGAAAACGTCGACTACTAAAACCACATTACTGAATACTGATGGCTTTTTTTTTTTTTTTTTTTAAAGGCAGAGCGGATAAATGGCTAACACCCCCAACTTTTTTGATGCGCCCACGCCGGATTCGAATCTTGGCAATGCCCTAAAGGGTTTGCTCTTCCATGTGTAGATGAGTATAGCATTGCTAAGGCCCCCTCACCACATTTGCATGTGATAAGATTTGAACCCATGACCCCTAGAAAGAAACCACAAAGTGGAAAACTCCCTAACCACTGGGCTATCACCCTAATGGTGGTTATTTGCGTGTTGATTTCTTCGTTTGTGGTTATCGATCCCAACAATGACAAAGTTATAAGAGGAAATTTAGGAGTACGTATTATGTTTATATATTTCCTTATTGGAATATCTCTTTTTTGCTACCATCTCTTTAGCATTGTGTTCTTGCCTTTTTTTTAAAAGGGGAAAAGGGTGAAAAATATAAAATATTTTAAAACAAATTGTGTTATTAAGTATATTGTAGAAAATAAGGGAAAAAATGTATAAAATATTTCAAAACAAAATGTGTTCTTAAGGGTTTTTTCAAGCGAGAAAAGAAATGAAAGAGGTGAAATGAATAGATTTATTAGTTAACTATGTTCAACAAATCCTTTAACTATATATTGAGATGATTTGAAAGGATGAAAACATATCGTTTATCTTTCATTTTCATCTCTTATAGCCTTTTCACTTCTTTTAACAGAAAATAAGACATTGTAAAAATGCGTAGAAAGCTCAATAAAAGTTGGATAAACAAACGGTTATTAAAAACAAATTTTTTGAACTGAATAAGTTAAAAAATTTATATGATAGATGGTTTGTTTGTTTGTTTTTTATTTCGATTAAATGAAATATTTCTCTATACTACAATTTTATATATCCTGATAACGAGTTATTTTTTTAATGGTATGAATTACTTATGAATATTGGGAAGTTTATCATACGTTTTTTTAACTGGTTTCCCGTTAAGGAGTCCCTCGCATAATAGATTCCCAAATTATACAAAAATCATAGTTTCATTGATAGGCATTTGACAGTGACAACCCTTTTAAGAAGAATAATATTCATACTTTAATGATTTTTGACTTTGTCCATTCCTTTCAACTGATTTTTGTAGGTTTCAGTTATACGTATACATCCAAGCTTAAAACATATACACAAACATAACACCATTTGATATCTAAAGCCTGCTTGCATCGCTCAAACCACCACCATTGCAATATGTTGCACCACCGAGATTTGTTGCATCATTCGCCGGAAAAAGCTCACCATCAGCGTGATCTGCTGCATCACTCACCAAAAAAACCATCAAGCCAAAAAAGGACCATGACCACTGCGATTTGTTACCCTCTCGATGAAAAAGTCCAGGTCGCCGCTGACGCTGATGTTGGTGGCTAGTATGTATTGAGTTAAAGTTAGCAAAGATAGAGAGAATATGTATAGTTAAAATTATAGATACGGATAGTTAATTAGTTAAAGATTTTTTTTTTCTCTTTGTGTAATTGAGGGTGTGCATGGTTCGAAGTCGGGAATGGGAAAGGGAAAGGGAATGCAATGAAATACCAAGGAATACTAGCATTGCATTGATGTTGCTTGGTTGACACAAATGAATCATTATCATTACCTTTGATATTGCTTGGCCATAACAAAACATAAGCTTATTTTTTCTTAACTCCATAACAAAACACGATTTCATATCATTCATATAAGTATTATACCTACAGTTATTATTATTATTATTATTATTATTATTATTATTGAAGTAAAATAAAAGGAATTCAATGGGTCAACTATTATTGCAATACATGTGGTATGTAAACAACTTGACTAGATGAATTTAATGGGTCAACCTTTGCTCATAGATTTGTATGTTGTTGTATATAATTAAGCACTTGTACCAGCAACTACACTTTTGGCCTAAAGAGTATTGCACTTTTTCCCAACTGCAGTTTGAGAATCACAAGTTAAAGTTCAGATACAAAGAACAAGTATGCGAAAAATAAGAAATAGTTATTAGCACCTGATCATAATTGATATAGCAGTGTCCTCGTTTAGTTTGTAACAACAATAACTCAACGTGTTTATATCAGTTGGAATATCTATATGAGGTAGCATCATTCTTACCCATGTAAACAAAATAAGAAGAAAAAAATCCAAATGCAAATTCATTACTCAAAGCAC
>JANDBE010047543.1:0-12020 GCA_024320915.1 Erigeron philadelphicus
CCCGATACCCGACGGGGATCCCCGATACCCGATGGGGATGGGTATGGGGATGTAAATTAATTCCCCGACGGGGATGGAGACGGGGATAAGGATTACAAGTGAAAATCGGGTATGGAGATGGGGATTAAGATCTCCGACAATCCCCGCTCCATTATCATTCCTATATAGGCGGTGTAAGGATTTGAACTCGGTATTGACGCACCAGTTTTAGAAAGTGTTGTCAGTTCCTGGTTAGAAGAAAGTTTTTATTTTAGGTCGCTATCCCGGTAAAAAAAAAAAAAAAAAACTCGACATTTGACACCGGATCTTATAATCATTCTAAATAAGCCCAAATTCAAATGGTCAATCCATGATTGAATGGGCTCAGCTTCTTTTATACACGCCTCTAGTGCGGACCAATGGACCATTATGTCACTTCCTTGATAGATGTTATTGAATATGGACCACAATGAAAGAAACAAATCAACAACACACAGTTTGTCGCTAAAAGAGTTCAGCTTGGTTAATTTAATGAAACAAACTTGGGATGAGGATCCTTTAACATTGGAACCGAACTTTACTAGTAAACTTGGTGAAATTTTAGCCATTAGATCAAAATCAAAAATTTTAAATTTTGACTTTTAATTTCGATCTAAAGTTAGTTATCTTTAACTTTAGAGAATTTCAATCTACAAACTTGTCATACATAACTAATGTAAACAGAGGTCATATTCCATGGTTTATGTGACATTACATTGTGTCAGTTTTAACTAGACTATTCATCTTCGGCAAATTATGCATCACTTTTTGACATTTACATAGTGCCTACATATGGAAAGTTGAAACTTTTTTTTTGAACAGTCGAAGATTTCATTAAAATATAAAAGGAGAGTACATACAACTTAGACTAGCAAAAGACTAGAACTAAATTTTACATACTCTTAGAGCAGGAGCTCATGTATTAACATACTCATATAACATTTACACCCCAATTACCCCATTGTAACTTCCATGAACTTGCCCGATAATTAATCCATCAATAAGACCGAGATTTGATATTCTCTACAACTGCAGCTACATCAGGTGGCCTTCCATTGAAAATAAAGTCGTTTCGTGCTAACCAAATACACAAAACTGTAGTCATCAGTATCCCTTCCAGCCATTTCCTTTTCTTCTCGTCATTGCTAGTCGACTTTACCATTGTCATTACTTCGCTAGCAGAACTGATGCTACAAAGTGGGAGTCTACACCACTGCCCAATAACCTGCCATACTGCTCTCGCAATTCACATCTAAATGCCATATATTGAGTTGAAACTTAATATACAAATATACAATCACTTATACATACAATACAACTTCTTTTTTTATTATTGATTTAGTTGAACTTATGTACAATTATTTTTTATGAAAACAAGAGCTTGAAGCTCTTCTAATTTTTGAATATATTATCACACAATATATGCTTTTATAACTCTATGGTGGCTTACCCAAAACAGATCCATTGTTAGTTAGAGCCAAAGGAAACCTCTCTACAACATGGGCCTGAAAAATGTACGACTATCCATAAATAAATGAATGATGTACGACTAGTAATTATAAATCATAATTAAATTAAAATAACAAAAATTAAAGGTACGTCGTATCCCTTTGTTCATTTAGGACCAAAGTTTATTGATATATAGAAGAAGATCGGATCATATTAGGTAAATGCACCCCGAATCTCATTTTCGTATGCACACTTGTTTCTATAAGCAATGGTCTCATGACTTTGCGAGATCCGAGCATGTAAAACAAATAAATGTTGTCTATAGTCGATTACGTACTACATCGTTGGATAGGAATCATTAACAGCCCGATCTTATGGTATAAGGCAGGTTTCTTAGGTAAAGATTAGGGAAAATGTATGGGAAGAAAATGAAATATAAACCTTTAAACTAATAAAAACGTCCATTTTTACCTAACTTTGTTTGACATCTTACCAATTTGATTTGTGCTGTACGTAGTTTCCCTTTACTAGAAGCCATAAAAGGATATGAATGCTGATAAGGAATGTTATACTTGTAAGAACCAAGAACATCTGAATATACATATATATCTAATTTATTCATAATATATATAACTATATTATATTTTATTAATTTATGATAGCTAAAGATGGATTTTTAATAGTGGAGATCAAGACATTTGGTATTGTTTTCGGCATTTCCTTTTCTCAATTGTGGATAGACTTGGTATAGGTTGAGTTCGTTTTTTCTTGCATCTTGTTGTCTTGGTCCTCTTTCTGAACTTGTTTAAAATTACAAAAAAAAAACATCATGAAGTAAAAAACCGATGGTCCTGCTTTCATTTGATGGGTTACCTTTTGTGTCTTCATTTACTGTACTCGACAAAAGTTTTTTTTTCAAACTCTTGTGAAATCTTAGCCATTAAGTTCCGATGTAGTCCTAGATATTAATATCGTGTTGCTTATTTAGAATTTGGCATTGTAACTTTTGCAGTTAGTATTTTGCTATCTTTATCAAACTTAAAGAGAAATGAGTGATAGAAGTAAAACACAATTTCGATACGAAATTGGATAAGCTGTTGTTCCCAATGATTTTTGGCCTTACAAGTTACAACTAGAATATGTATTTATATGTTTAGAATTTACACATAAATGTATGCTGAAGGTTTATAAAATGATACATAAATTTTACATAATCTAGCATTCTAGCTCTTTCTAAATCTTTATCTTCTATTATGTCATCATGGCCAACATTAGATACTTTAAATATGCTTGTAAAGCCTATCGAGTTGGTTACAATAGTTAAAAGCAAAAATGGTTTGAAATACAACATCCTTGGCAACAAAATTCAAACCGAAAGAGTTGTTGTAAATTGTAATATTGTTTAAAATTCCTAGTACCCCACCCTGCCACCCACCACTATCTAGTACGTGTTGACATATATCTAATCTACTACGACATCTAATATCCAACTAAACCTAGCTCGAACCCAAAAGTCCTAAACAACATTACTATCAAACAACTTCAATTCATATTTGTAATTTTCATTTTTCAAAATTCGAATTCAAAAGGTAGAATTTAGAATGCGACACATTATACTCTATTCACGACTATTTATCACTATTTTCACCACTCTTATATCGTTTACTTTTTTTTAAAAGAATGATAAAATTTTTATTAATCTATGAGAACCATCGAACAAGATACTTCAAATATCTGTCGACTATAACTTGAGAGTGTCGTTGATTGTTGTAGAGATAAGTAAAAACTATCAAAATCATCATCAAAGCATCAACAACCTTAAAATGATCACCAATTGTTTTTCCTAGAGAATCCTATTTAATATTATAATGAAATTACATGACATATAGATGCCATGAAAAACGTATTCCATTACATTTCGCATTTTCTAAAAGAATAATTAAAGCAATATTAATGCAATGTAAACAATTAAGGACTTATATTTACCATTACAAACAGAGAGGCTCATACTATTTTAGAGCTATGTGATTGAGATAAAAAAAAAAGGTTGGGATACATAGGGTGTTTAGAAACCAATCAAAAAAGTAATTAAGTGGGACGTCCAAACAAAAAGGGGAAAAAGCAAAAGGAAGTAAAGAATGCCAAGACATAATCATAACCAAACCATGCATCATCATTCTATAAATGCTTTAGAATAATTATTATCTCTAACTTATATTTTCCATATAGAAAATAACTATATACTTCAACCTGATTACAGATTGTTACTTGAGTTTATAAGTTATTTAACGATTACGGTACATTATTTTATTGAAAAACGGAATTACAACATTTTATTTTTTTTTCTTTTTGTTTAATTACAGAGACTGTTATTCATAATTTTTAGATTTACGTATTAATTTACGTAGCCGACTCTATAGTTATTAAGAACCAAACAATCTTGCCCTAAAAAATATAAGGTCTCAAATTTTTTATATAGTAAGCTTAGTGTTTGAACATAAAGCTAAGTATCATTATATAAGTTTCATTGCAGTAACATTCTTATTAGTTTATGCATCAACCTCTACACCATTTTTTCTAAATAATTCAACAACATAAGTTTTGGGCACATTTTTTTTTCTAATTTAATAATGAGTTAGGCCCCAAATCCTGATATCGTTTAAAACCATCATAAATTTTGAACCGCCACTGTAAATTTGTATTAGGTTGTTGTTTATGGTTATTTTAATATGAAATATTTTACTATATGCTCTATTTATAAACTAAAACTATTTTTTTTTTTCTAATTCCAAAATCTTGAGTTGATGATGTTTTGAGCTCATTCTTTATACTTGATCTCGATAGACTTAAAAATTGAAATCAAAGTCTCAAATGATCTTAAGTTCAACATAATACTAATTAAGTTAATATTCCTTTTACATATATTGCTTATATCAAAGCTACTTAGCTTAAAATACTAATTATGATAGAATCTTTATTTTGCACATTTTAAGAAGGACAAAAATGAAAAAGTGATGGGCATGGACTATGGACAGTCTTGTCTTGTTATTCACAAAATATTTTGGTAACTTTAAAAACAAACCATATTATTTACGGAATCTATTTATTTACATAATAATTATATATTCTTTCCCTCCTTTTCTTTCAAACATCCCAGCACATCTTTACACACATTTTTCTTCCATTTTTCTTACTCTATCCCACCTTCCATGACTTTACAACCATAAAGCCAACTACTCACCTCTCCCATTAATCTTCATCATTCTTTGTATTTAATCAACATCATTAATTCATGATCCCCTTTATACATTTCATGTTAGTATCTTCTTTTAGTTGAACTATTAATATCATCACCACATACATTTTTTTTTTGATCATTCATGGGCTATCTTTCGTGCAATGCCGAATCCGCCATTTCAACGTGTGATTCGTACAATTTTTCTAAAAAGAAGCCCAAACTGTCCAAGATCCGTAACTTTTCTTTTGCGGATCTTGAAGCCGCAACAAATGGTTTCTCGGAAACCAACTTCCTAGGAAAAGGAAGTCATGGTTCTGTATACAGAGCAGTATTAGACAACGGTGAATTAATCGCCGCCGTCAAACTGCACCGCTATACAGAACCAAAACAAAACACCCCCACAAATATATACGCCACTCCAGCGGATAATGAGATAGAAACACTATCTCAAATACAGAACCCGAGACTAGTCAATCTTCTCGGGTTCTGTTCAAACCAAAAAACCAAAACAAAATTAACAATAACCGAGTACATGCCAAATGGCTCATTATTCGACTTATTACACAGAAACAACACTAAACTACCTAGTTTTACAAAGCGAATAAAAATCGCTATTCAAATAGCGAAAGCCGTACATTATTTACACACCTCTAATCCACCCGTAATTCATAGAGATATAAAATCATCAAATATATTATTTGATGAAAAATGGAATGCCCGCCTTGGCGATTTCGGGCTGGCATTAAGAGGAAATGTGGAAGATGTCAAAGTGTCGTGTACACCACCCGCCGGAACTTTAGGATATCTTGATCCATGTTATTTAGCACCAGGGGATTTAAGTGCAAAAAATGATGTTTTTAGTTTTGGCATTTTGTTGTTGGAGATATTTTCGGGTCGGAATGCGATTGATTTAAGGTTTAGTCCGCCGTCAGTGGTGGATTGGGCTGTTCCGTTGATAAAATCCGGTGACTATGGGGAGATTTTTGATGGGTGTCTTGGTGTTGACGGCGGTGATGCCGCCGTGAGACAGCTGGCGGTGTTGGCGGCGAGGTGTGTGGTGTCGAAGGCGGAGAAACGGCCCGGGATGGCGGAGGTGGTGGAGTGTTTGAAATCCGCAAGAAAAAGGATTTCCTCTAAGTCATGGAGGCGCGTGAGAGTCACGGTTTCGACTCACGCGCCTTTTCGCGAGTGTGATTACGCGCCGGCGGTAGTGAAGTATGAGGCGTTGACTGAAAGTACCGAGACGGTCAAAGTTTGTAAAAGTTCGAGTAAGAGGAACAGAAAATTGTCTAGTGTGATATGTGGTGAAATGTATGATTGCCACGTGGCAAGATCTAAGTCGATAGGATGTGTTAGTGATTTGAAAGATAAACCGTTGGATAGGTCAAAGTCAACAGGTGAAATGGGGTATAGAAGAAGAAATGGTGGTGGGATTGTATTGCAGATGATTAGAAATCCTAATATTAGAGAATTTGAATCATCTAAATTGCTTGTGAAATTTAGTTGATATGGTAATGATTTTAGGAACAGTTTTTGTATACATAGTGTCAAGATATATTTGACAAAGATAATCTGTTTTTTGTGAGTTAAATGGAAAGGATTTGGTCAAATTTGTCTCTATTGAATATGTTTTTGCATAGGATTCATTTCCATAAAATTTCTTTTAGGTGTAGTGATACGTTTTGTGGTTGATTAGAGTTTTTGATCCGTAAACCGATAGCATGTTACTTGTAGTTAAGTTTTGTTGTGTATATATCTTAGTTGAAACGCTTTTTCTTTTCGCTGTAATACCCGTTCATATGTCCACATTTTGATATGTTTTCTTTTTTATCCTTTTTATACATACACACATTACACTATCATGCCGGTTTTCGGAAAAAGTCTATCGCAGATTTAGAGTTGATCGTTTAAATCTCACCTCCTTATACCCCGTCATTAATAAGATTGGATGTTCTTATTGTTTTTTTGGTTGAAACAGTTAGATTAACAAGTCATAAACTCATTATAACATATCATAAGTTGATTATTAAAAATGACGAGGTAATTGGTTACCTTAAACTAAATTTATGATCATTCTTTTTCTATTTTCAAGAAGAAGTTCCAATTTTGATTTTTTGTAGTATTATTACTTTTTTGTGTGTAATTTTTTGCATATTACCATTGTTAATTCTTATATATGAGTCGGAATTTGAACTGAAAAAAGATATTTTGAGTGAGATGTTAAAATCAACAGTTTTACATGTTTACAGAGGTAACTTCTGTCTAGTGCTTGACGGTTTGTTTTTAAGAAACTCGGCTAATGACATCAAAAGATGCTCTTATTTCGTGAGCAAAAGCACATCAGAGATAAAAGTCACTAAATTCTACAAGTACACAACAGATGTAAGAATCCGTTTATATGCAGGATAAAACCAAAGTCCAAAGCTACTCATACATGATACTCTTGGGAGGTTCATACAAGGAAACTATTGAGGCCAGTGTTTTAGATCTTTTACATCGTTTCTGGCATGCCAACATAAAAGGTCCCTTGTGCTAATTGCAGTAATGGGGCAAGTCGGACATTTTCTTTGTGTGTTTAAAAAGTGATTTAAAAATAAAGCGTATTCAATAAACTGAGATAAAACTGAATAGTTAAAGGTCAAAATGTAAAAAAACAAACTCACAAATTTGATAGTATTATCAAAGTACAACCAACAACAAATAGGTAAACTAAAAAAAGTCTATTATAAAGTTGTTACTTCATATATTGATTGGGTGACTCAAGTGTCTCCATGAACTTCGCTCCAATTTGGATATCCTCGTATCTCGTGGTACACGAACACAAAAATTCTTTCGTTTGCTTCTTCGCATCTACAACACACAAATGATTTCCAATTTCCGAATGCATGAGGTAATTTCCATTCTTCATCCTGTGTATTGGCCTCAGAAACCAAGGGCTCGAATACTTTGGATAATTACTTACCATAATACCCTTGGGCGGATCTCCTTTCATCTTTGGCCACTTTAACCATTCAATCATAAGCATATCACCCGCACAATATCTCTCAAACAACCGAACCTGTCCTCCAACAATCACCATATGCACATCAGTTCTAGTACTGTTATTTTCTGTTTTATTTCTCAAAGGAAGAGTTTCTATGTTGAAACTTTTTGTCCTTAAATCGATCTTCATAAATGAACATGAATCTTGACATCCCGTTTGATTAATCAAATAAATTTCGTCGTTCAACGCTGTACTTGGAATCCAATCACCTGAAACATGATGAAACACTTTCGTCCAAGAGTTGAATTTCAACGAGTATATATGAACATCATTAGCCCGCGTTACCCATACAAGCTTGTAGTCATCTTCAAAAGAGCTATAATAAAACAAGAATCCTCTTTCTTTAATCTTACGAGAATTTATTGTAGACAATACTTTATGATCACCCGTCAAAGGATTCCATAAAATAAGATCATAAAATTCTTTCTTATTACTCACATTCTTTATGCCGACGCATACCAGCCCATTCGCAGATGCTATGAGTGATATGTTTTCACGACTGACTTCGAATGGCAAAGAACGGATAGTAGTGAAACCATCATCAGGAGATTCACATTCAATGGTGCAAAAGTTGGATGGTGTTGTGTTTGACAAGACTATGAGTTTGAGTTGGTTTTGTTCGCGGTCGTTTTGTAAAAATTTGAGATGCGTTTTGGCAAACGTACGCGATGATAGGAACGAGTGCCATTGTTTTGAAACACACTTAAAACGGGGTATGGATTTAACCGGTAGATTTGGAAGAATGTGGGAAAATATTATGTCTAGCGGAAGCTCTGTGGTAACCTTCATACGGCGACGATAGGGCTCTGCCATGGTTGGAATACTAGTTTCCAGCCGAAACGAAATATAACCCTTAAAGATTACTACACCCTCTACCCTTTGAGGCGATCACAAACAAACACTCAAGATCGACTTGCTGCTTTAATTATCAGCAACAAGAGAGAAAACTCACGATTGTATTGACACACGAATAGATCGATCGATTAGAAACAAAAAAGAATGAGAAATATAATATTCATGGCCGAATGAAAGTTTATATAGAGAAGATTTTATTACAAGTCCTATTACTACATAAACTCTAAGTCTTAGTTTTATTACAATTTTTTTGATGTCCAAGTATAAAGTCGGCGAGTACAACAATTTATTACAAATTGCTTGATGTCCAAGCTTAAGTAGTTGAGTACAACCTAACGATCTATACAGCTTTCATAAAAGCCGTTAAATTTCTTAAATTTTTTATATGCAAAAATATATTTGATTTTTTTTAAAGAATGATTTATATTACTAAAATAAATTTTAGTTAATTACATATATAACTAATTGATTAGTATCGCCGTCGACGAATGTGCTCATAGCACAAATTATTTCCATTGGAATCGTATCAACGTAAAATATCTATAATGTCCATATTGTTATGTTTTTATAGGATGTTTGGGGTTTTTTTTATATTTTTGACGAGTTTAAAAGATTTTTACACATTGACTGTATTCATTTGCCATTTATTTGCACAAATATATCTTCATATGTTATATATTGATAAGAAAATCTTTTAAAAGCTTTAAATTAGTTATGTTAATCGATATATCGTATTTATTTGACCTGTATCACCTATTAAAAATATTTCAATTTTTAAAAAAGTTAGTTATATTGACCGATATATCCTTTTTATTTGACCCGTAAAAATTTGATGTCAATTAATTTGGTAACAATATGTCTATTAAAAGAATAAACAAATAGGTTTATATGTGATGTCAAAGGAATACCACAAACAAATTACATAACAAAAAAATTTAATTTTCTTTTTTCGAACATTCAATCGGTATTAGAAATCAGGAAAACCTCACCGTATAATGGTGAACCTTGCACGTAATTGAATAATAAATCAAGTAATTGAATAATAAATGTATTAATTATTATTAAAAATATATATGTAACAAGGATATGTTTTGACTAACCATATAAAGTGAAAGTATTAATGTTGTCATTAAACTTAAGTACTTAACAGCCTTATATAACCATCTCCCTTACCATGTATATATATATATACGCATTTAAGAACAGAGAAAAGTTAATTTATGACCAATTTTTTAAATTATGACTATTATGACCAAATCTCAATCATTTATTTTTCCCCTCTCTTCAAATCTCAATCACTAAATTTTTTTCTCACACTTTCTCCTCCCTCCTCCTTCCTCTCCGGCCACCACCTTATCCTCCTCCTCATTTGTTCTTCTCCGGCGAGACAACCACCTCCACCACCATCAGTTCCGACCACCCCAGTCACGGCGCCAGCACCGGCTACGCCCATACCTTATCAAACCGCCACCATTTTTTGGATCGTCGCCCATCAAATCCATATGATTCTCATATGCGTCCGGTGACAACCTCTTTAGAACGGATGATGACAACGCTCGTACCATATCCACCGAAAAACGAATCTGGTTCTCGCCGAAAATGTCACCGCCGTCGACGGAGATGTTGTTGTCGCTGGGGATGTCACTGTCGACGAAGATGTCACTGGATTCTGAAAACTGGAATTTGAGATTTGAGTATAGAAAAACTAAATAATTAGTTGAGATTTGATCCTAACGTTCCTAATTTAATATTAGTTCTAAAATAACCCAACTTTTTGAGAACATGCTTAAGAATAGTTATGTTTACTTAATTTTAAACTTTACCCCAAAATATTATGAATTTTTATTTTTACCTCATGAGTTTATCTTTTTTAGATTTTGCTTTCAACCCTTTTAAGTTTATTAACTTTCAAACTATTACCTATTAACTTTATAATTTTCTAATTTTGCACTTTAATTTTCTTTTATTAATTTTTACTTGGACCCCTTAGGGGTCTTAGCATTAACTTTGACCACCTAACCTTTTTAATTTATTTAAAATTTTACCGTAACTTTTGAAATTCCTATTTTTACTGCTAAATTATTTATATAACAATTAAAATGTTTTGAAGTTTTTATTTTTACTACATCTTTTGTTTACCATAAGAGTTTTAAATTTTCTAATTTTACCATAAATTTTCATTTTCTTTAAATTTAGCCCTTTAGTTACAACTTTATGTCACAACTTTTGGTTTTTTAAATTTTGCCACTAACTATACCACAACTTGTTTTTTCCAAATTTTTATCTGTTCATTTTCCAATACACATTGTACTAACTTCAAATTTTCATTCTATCAACACCACTACCGCAATTCCATTATGTTACATCAACGTACGTTTATCGTTATGTATGTATCACCGTCCTATATACGATATACATTTTATGCATTGATATTTTTCCCGGAACTCCTATCTCATAATTCAGTTCTTCTCAGAAATTGGTTATTAGATTATACTAATAATTTCATCATTTGTTTTATTAATAAAATTTTGAGATTGAAATCATTTAATACATGTATTCATTGATCTTTAGTAAGGTTTAGTTATACTAAACTATCATTATCTCACTTATAAATTTCTTTTTATGAATATGAAATTTCTGTTAAGTTTTCTTCTTATTAGACTAAAGTATCTAATGATATAGTATATGTTAGAATGTAAGATCATTTATTATATTATATTTAACTTATGTAAATCATAAAGAAATTTTTTATAACTAGAGTGAAGGCTCTGTGCGTTGTACGGTCGGACTTCACGGGTTGTATTGTACGTTTTTAACATTTTTATTAGTTTTTTTGTTCCGGCTCTCAAATTTTGAAGTTTATATGGAAAACGAATTGCAAAATCAAATATATTAATCCCTAATATAATGAGAATATAATATTATATTAGTTTTTTTTTTAGCATAAGATCATATTAATTAACCCCTATGCTATTAGTTAATCCCTAATATAATGAGAATATAAAATTTTATTAATTAGTATCCTAATAATTTAATTAATCCCTAATATCATGAGGATATAAAATTATATTAATTAGTACCCTAATAATTTCCCATAAATGAACAATAAAAATCGGCAAAATGTCTCCACTCCTTGAGCAATAATTCCGCTATTTATTAATGAAAATATAATGGATCAAATTTCTCCACCAATGAGAATATAAAATTCTATTAAATGATACCCTGATAATTCCCCATAAATAAACACTAAAAATGCATCAAATTTCTCCACCAATGAGAATATAAAATCCTATTAATTTTTTTTGAAGAAAAGATCCTATTAATTAACCCCTATCTATTAATTAATTCCCAATATAATGAGAAATATAAAATTCTATAAATTAGTACCCTAATAATTTCGTTATTAATTAATCCCTA
>JANDBE010047830.1:0-12014 GCA_024320915.1 Erigeron philadelphicus
TGAAGTTGAGTTTTTCGTTCGCGTCCGCGCGTCGGCCTGTGTGTGCGCGGCTTTTCTTTTTTCGTTATTCCGTTTCGCGTTTTCGCGTATCGTTGTTCGCGTAGCGCTGTTCGCGCGGGTGATTTATTTATTTATTTATTTATTTATTTTATGGCTGATTGAAAATCTATATAAGTAAGTGTCATTAGAAAAAATCTTCAGTTGCGATCTAGCTGTCATACTGTTCGGACCTCTGCCCGATTTCTCATTGACATTTCTGATTTGCGACTTAATTAAAATTGTTCTTTTCAGAACAACTATGTTTAACCCGCCTAGCTTATTCGATCGCGCTCTGCGCGAAATCGTCGAAAGAATTTATTCTTACGATCTGTTGGATAAAATGAAGGGTACTCTTCCCGTGATTATAGTCGAGGAGTGTAAGAAAAGGTATTTCGCTATCAAGGAGGAAGCGAGTGCGCGTCGAATGGTAATGTTGAGGAAGTTCTTGCCTAGCTCTCTCTGGTCGATCGACGACCAGTGCGCCTACGGTATTAGGTATATCGGTGTGTGCTACGTTGAGGAGGCTGTTCGTGATGGCGCGCATGTGTCGACGCAGACACGGTTTTGTCGACCTTGTTGGACAACGGTCCACGAAAATTTTAAAGACAAAACTCTGGATGGCGTGACGATGCGTGTAGTTATGGACGACCCGAAGGAAGAAATTTACTGCGACGGCGTCGATTTTCAATATCGCCCGACCGAGTACATTTGCGACAAGTGCTACAGCGCCGTGTTTTTCCAAACATGGGAAAGCGAGGTTAGGGTAAACTGTAATTGCGAATGGTGCCGGTGGGGTGATCCCTGCCCTTACGATTCGATGGGGGTTCTTATTAACTATCCCCCTACCGACTCCGACTCCTACTCCTACTCCGACTACGACTCCGACACCGACTCAGGATACGAAACTATATAAAGGACAACAGTACCAAAAAACTTCAGTTGCGCTCTGACCGTCATACTGTTCGGATCTCTGCCCAACTTCTTACGATATCTGACTTTCTAAAACTGTTCTTATCAGAACAACTACAATGGCTAACGACTGGTGTTGCGACAAAAAGTGTTTCAGGGTGCCAGACGACCAAGTCGACGGACTTGCGTGTCGGTCTTGCGGTTCGTATAGTTTCTGTCGATGCGGATGCGCGAGTCATTACGGCGGCATTAATGTCGACCATAGGGTGGTTTTAGGACAACCGATAAAAATGTTCGAATGCTACAGATTTGTCGAGGCATTGGAAGGTACATTCGAAGAGACAGAAGGTGTTTTCATAGGATACAAAGACAACGACGTACTGTCACAAATCTTTGTACCGGGGGAAGTGTTTAAGGACGATTGGTTAGGTAGGTTCTTTTCATCGTTGGAGGATTTCAACGTATCGTTGAGACACTTGATATGGTTGGGCGGTAATAGATGGGAACTGGACTGTTTATAGGACAAAAAGTATAAATAGGGGTTAGGTACCGACTAAAGACAGATCAATTATTATCATCATGGCTAATATCGTTGCTAGCTTCGAATACTTCGATTACCGTCCGCCTAATTCGGCTAATCTAAACGACGATAATGGCGAATTTCCAATCGTTATCCACAACGAGGACTTGGTGACACACCCTCGTAAGACATTTTTAGAGTTGAGAGGGAAGTTGACACTTAGTCACACCGTAACAACGGCTGCCGCGGGTACCAATACAGAGGCGACGACAACCAGTAAAGTCGTAGACGTTATCGACTACTCGAAACTGAAAGTTGCCACAGCCGGTTGGTTGCATCTGTTCGAACGTATCGATTACTACATCGGAGATAATAAAATCGATACAGTCAGGAAACCGGGCATAGTATCTTTAATGAAAGGTATCGCTTCGTTTCAAACTGACAAACAGTTTTGCGACGCTGGTTGGGACTTTGACATTCTCGCCGGAGAGAATACGCTCAAAAGTAACGGTCACTTCCAAGTCATGATACCTTTGTCTACTATAATGGGCTTTTTCGAGGATCATAAAAGTTACATCTACAACATGGTTCAAAAAATGGTTTTCTACAAAGCCGCCAATAGCGGTAAGAACATTTTCCAAATGTTCGGCGATTACACTAACTGTAAGGTGAAAATAGATTTGCGCGATGTGATTTTGAAAGTTCCGCATGTGAAATTCGACCTCGAACACACGACCAAAGTTCGAAATGAAATCGCTAAGAATTGCAAATACGAGCTTCGTTATCGCAGATGGTTTTACAATAGTATTACACCGGCCCCCGGTATGGACTTTACGTGGGACCTTCCTGTGAGCTACGCGAAGACCAAATTCATTCTAATAGCTTTCCAGGTTGATAGGATGAATAAGTCGATAGCCGACGTTTCTAAGTTTGATCTATGCAATCTTGAAAACTGCCAAGTCTTACTCAATAACAACGTCTACTACCCGCACGAACCGCTCAACTTGAACGTTAACGATCACAGATGCGGGTCTCTCTACAATATGTTCAAGAGGTTCAAAGCATCCTACTACAGCAAAGACGACGATCGGTTACAACCGTTAGTCGGGTACACCGATTTTCTAACTAAGTATCCGATTATAGTTATCGACTGTTCGCATCAGCCTTCCGTCCTCAAAGAATCGTTGATTAATCTGAAAATATTTTTCGGGTGGCGGGAAAATATACAGCCTAACACCATGGTTCATGCTGTAATGATTGTAGACGACAAAGCTATCTACAGTCCTCTCACCAATAACGTATTCCACGGTTGAGACAATTCACCCTTGACCAAGGGCAAAGGTTAAAAAGTATATATACGGGGTGCGCTGCTGTAATTCTTCAGTAGCTCTCAAGCTGTCATACTGTTCGGACGTATAATCATGGCTATCGTTGTAATGTCTATCCAATTTTTCCCTATGCCCGACAAGACCTACGTTATCAAAGAAGTCGCTATGGTCGATGTGGTGTCTAACATGGAGAAGTTGCTAATTGCTAAACCTCCTTGTAACATCAACGTTTTCAGCGCCAGACATCGTAAGACTCTTAGATACGTGGTTGACAAAGTTCACGGTATTCCGTGGAATGTCGGGTACATGGATTTGGAGGATGTCGAGGAGCAGGTTAGAAAAACGGTCGACGAGGCGGACTTGATCTACATTAAAGGATTAGACCGGGTAAATTTCCTCCTAAATCTTACCGGGGCACCCGTTCACAAAATAATCGATTTGAACGAGATTCAGAACATAGGTAAGACAACCGAGAGAAACTACTCCCTCCAGTGTCAATACAGCCACCCACGTCACAATAATCTTCGATGCGCTTTGGAGCAAGCCATCCGTTACAGAGATTTTATGAGAGAAAATTATTACTACAGAATTTAAAAAACGGCCCTTTTCAGGGCCACGTGTACATAATATCCGATAACCAAAAAACAAAAGGTCGATAGACCACCAAAAAAATTTAGCATTAAGGACCAAAAAAAGTAAAAAAACACGCATGATTAAAAAACCTAATGTAAGTTGTAAATAAATTATAAGTATAAGAGAGCGCGTGACACTATAGGACAAATCTGAGAAAATGACCTTCCACATTTCGATTAACGACTA
Organism: Erigeron philadelphicus; assembly: GCA_024320915.1. NCBI lineage: Eukaryota > Viridiplantae > Streptophyta > Magnoliopsida > Asterales > Asteraceae > Erigeron > Erigeron philadelphicus. The sequence continues at coordinate 3,616 of JANDBE010047830.1, forward strand.
TAGTTCCGACATTGTACGCGAGTACCCGTCCGGAATCGTGTTTGAGACACCTTACATGGTTGGTTTGAAAAGTTTTGTGACATACAACAGTATTTTCAACGTCACATCTAAAAATAACAGAATAGTTTTTGTTATTCCTAACGACGATGTTCCGAATACTAAAGATGACGACCACGTCGACATTATTACTTTAGATCGGATGGTTGCTAATAAATCGAAAACTTTGAGAAATGAAAGTAAAGATTTCCACTACGACTTTACAACGGAAGAAGAAGAAGATGAAGAAGAAATTTTCGATACCAGAAGAAGAAACCACACCCGCGTAACGCATACCATAGACGAGGGTATTTACGAGGTGGAAGACATACTACAAAAAATTAGGGCTAAGGTTCCAAAAAATAGGTTATTCAAGATAATCCTCGATACGGAAAAACAATGTGTAAAATTCGAAGGCGGTATAGGTATAGACTTCAGGTCCTCGAAATCGATAGGCCCTCTGCTAGGTTTCGAAAGACAGATGTACCCGCGTGAAAAACTTCACGTAGGTACATTGAGAGTAGACATATTTCCTATAAATATGATACGCATACGGTGTAATTTAGTAAAGAGTAATATCTCTGACTATAAATTTCACGACGATACTATACATGAATTTCCATTGGATAGCGCACCGGGTGAAAAAATTATAGAAAGACCAGTCTTTCCTTCGTTCTACAGAATCAATACCGATACTATACACCTGTTACATCTGAAGATAGTTGATCAAGACAATCGTATCATTGATTTCAGAGGCGAACGTGTGAATATTCTACTCGAATTCAGACCTGAAAAATGAACTTACTGAACCAGAAAACCGTCGACGCGTACATACGCGCCGAGCGAGATCTCAAACGTAAATTAGACGAGATAAAGTATGGTAAATTTATGGCCGATAGTGAGACTACGAACGCTCTCGCTCCTCTGATCAACCCTTTGAAGGACATTAGTTCTAAAATTACCAAACAGGACCATCCCGTAGGTATAGACGCTAAAGTAAATACGATCACGCAACAGCATTTGATGGCCGTGAAAGCTGGATCGACAGACAAAAGCTACGGTTTGTTCTGCGTTAATGACAAATTCTATATGGGTGATACCGAAGTAGTTGTAGGCGACAATTACATACAATTACCTAACAACAGAAAATACATACTGACGGAAGGTTTATGGCACCTGTTAACCTGTAGAAGACCCGAGCGTGAACTGTACAACGAAAACGATTTCAATATGTACAGCGAGTTGGTTGAATACACCAACGTACACTTTGTCAGAAACGACCCCGAAAGTAAAAAACCTAAATCAAACGGTGGTCCGAAGTACAAGCAAGTCGTAAAGAAGATATACGAGAATAGTATACATAAAAAACCCACCGATAATGATAAATACAAGTATACACCGGTCAAAAAGACAGCGAAAGGCAAAGGCCTTACAAAAATTGTCAATACCGAAGACCACAATACTGAGTACGTTTATTGGAATAGTTTAGACGAATTACTTGAAAGACTTAGCATTCTACACGGCGAAGTTAGAGCTGGAAATAATAATCCTAATATCCGTAACGAAATTGCGAACATTGTACAAGAAATCAAGGAAATATGAGTAAAGACTACATCGATAGACGCGATAGGATCGTGAATGAGTTTCTACCTAAACCGGTAACCGAAGGTAAAGGTTTGATAAATTCTCTAATAGACAATTTACCAGTACCGCTACACCTGCCGGGTTACAATTACGCCGGTCCAGGGACTCCTCTGGATCTACATCTGGAAAGAGGTGTGAAACCTATCAACAAGTTGGACGAAGCGGCCATGAAACACGACATAGCTTACTCTAGAAGCGACGCTTTGAAACAGCGCCACGACGCGGACTATGTTTTGCAAGAAGAAGCGTGGCAAAGGGTAAAAGCTGACGACTCTAGCTTAGGTGAAAAAGCCAACGCTTGGCTCGTCACTAACGCTATGAAGGTGAAACGCGCTATAGGTGCGGGAGTTTCAAAACCGAGGTATACCGAGTATCCAGCTAACCTCGATGAACAAGACCTTGAGAAGCTTAAAAAAGCCGCATCGGGACGGAACGGTGTGAGTATTACGCTCAAATGTAACCGTACCAAAGAGTCCATAGGCGGCGATATCCATATACCTCTAACGGCTAAACAAATCCGAGGCGTTAAAGCCGCGCACGCTAAGCAAAAAGACGCTAAAATACGTCTTACAGGCGCGCAGTTAAAAACGATGGCTACTACGGAGGGAGGATTTTTACCCGCGCTTCTTGCGGCGGTACCCGCTATAGCGGCTGTAGGTTCGTTAATTACTCAAGGTGTGACCGCTTATAACAACAAGAAGGCTAACGATAAATTAGTCGAGGAGCGTAAAAGACATAACAAAGTACTGGAAAGTGTCGCTACGGGGAAAACGGCTGAAGGCGAAGGCATTTACATTTTGAAAAAACCCGTAAACGGCGACGGTGTTGGAAAAAAGAGGGGTAACGGTTTATACCAGGAGTTGTTAAAAAAAAAAAAGTCCCCCTGACCAATTTTGACATCGTAAAAATCGTAAAAACTATAAAAATGCCTTATTTTCGCGGCGTCTACATGAGAGATGGTTTACCTGCTAAACCTAAATTAATCGAACGTGCCGTTGTAAATTTAGATTCGTCTACAGGTAGAGGTACCCACTGGGTTTGTTACAGTAAAAACGGAAATAACGTAGAATATTTTGATTCGTTCGGAGTTGAACCGCCGAAAGACTTGATAGAATATTTCGGTAAAAACGTTAAAATAACTTACAATAGCGATCAGATTCAAAAATTAGATCAGATAATTTGCGGACACTTGTGTCTAGAATGGCTAAATGGTTTAGACGAGCAAAAAAGACGCATGCTGGAGAGTGTACTAAAAAAAAGTGCAAATTCGAAGGCTGCATCGCGTGCGAATGTAGAGGAAGCAGATGCTGCTACATACTTTCACTCCTTCGTTGCTGGTACCCGCAGTAAGAAAGATGTGAAAAAGACAAAATGAAAACGGCCCTTTTCAGGGCCACTTGTAAATAACAATAGAAAAAAATAAAAAAAAAACTAAAAAATCAAATAATCGAAAACGGTTCTACGAACCAAGAAAAAACTAACAAAAAACAAAAAAGGTCGATAGACCGCCAAAAAAATTATTAATTTTAAGTTATAAAAGAGATCGCGCGTGTGACTCGTAGCGATCTATGACAAAAATGGAAGAAGCTAAAGAACTTCATAGGAAAGTAGTGAAGAAATTTCAAAAGCGTAGAATTATAACCAAAGGTATAGACGATATATGGGCTGCTGATTTACTGATCATGAACCAGTATTCCACTCGCAACAAAGGTTATAACTATATTTTCAACGTGATAGATACATTCAGTAAATTTCTTTTCGCCGTACCCTTGAAAAAAAAGTCGGGTAAAGAGGTAGCTGACGCGTTTTCCAAAATTTTGAAAACTAGTAACAGATGCCCTACCAAACTACACGTAGATAGAGGTAAGGAATTTGTTAACAAAGAATTCCAAACGGTATTGAAAGAAAATAAAATTGAAATGTACCACACGTTTAACGAAGAAAAAAGCGCTATAGCTGAAAGGGTTAATAGAACGATCAATGAAAAACTAAAGCTGCACTTCGAAGTCACCCAAAAGTTCAGATGGGTAGATGCGTTGGAAGGTATAGTAAAAGAGTATAACGAAAACGATGTTCATCGGTCTATAGGTACAACCCCCGTAAGCGTAACAGCTAAAAATGAAAATGAAGTCAGAGAAAAATTATTTCCTTTGAATGATTTTCACTCCGAAAAACCAGCTTTCACCGTAGGCCAACCCGTACGTATACCTACGTGGAAAAACTTATTCGGCAACAAATATAGGCGTAATTGGACGAAAGAGATATTTTATATTTCTAAAATTTGTTACACTGATCCTATTACTTACGAGATAAAGGACAACCAAGACGAACCAATACACGGACACTTTTACAAACAAGAATTACAAAAAACAAACAATACATGATTTAAACAAAAAAACCGCATCTTAAATGCGGTTAAAAAGGTCTACATTATCACTGTACCGGTATGGACGGTTGGGTACCGTCGGGGGTCTGAAATCGACCAGTCCCGAGTTCGATTCCAGTCTCGGGCAAAAACGATAAGTAATCCTATAGGCATACCGGTTCTGATTTTTAAAAATTTTTTTAAAAAATCGGAATTGGTCTCAAAAAATCCACGTATATTACGTGGATTTTTCTGTGTATTCGAAAGTCGGAAAAATTCTATTTTTCCGTGTCAAAAACCAAAAATAAGTTTTTCAGAAAAACGTATCATTTGGTTTTACGACTTATAACTTTAGGGACCGGGTGGCGTGTGCTCGTAAACCGAGCTATGGTCCGTGTTAGGCGAATGTATAAGTGGTAGATATGTGCGTATATCTTCCGAGCCGTGGCGTACGTAGACTGAGTTAGTCTTCGCTGTTACCGTCATCGGATGGACTATAGTAGTATCCTTTGTTTCGATGGTTTGACTTCGTCATTTATCGGATGTACGTACAATATCATTTGAACGTAAATACGGATACCATATTCCGCCGTCGTCGTCGATGGTAATCCTATAGGTCACACCCCACTCAACTCTTGTACTCGCAACTGCTCTCTTGAGTTGGTGTTTGGTGAATTCTTCAGTGAAGGTTGCAAAGACCCTTCTTCTCATTCACTTAATTTCTCTTCGTATTAGGTAGTCGTGAAAACAGCTAAATTTCTCTTCGAATTAGGTAGTCGTGAAAACTGCTACTTCACTTCACTTCACTTCACTTCACTTCACTCCTCTACACAGAGTCGTAGACTTTGATTACGTGATCTTTGAAATACACCATGTGTAACATCGATGTTTCAAATATATTCTCCGACGACTGAATTTCATTATTCAGTTCTTTGAACAATGTACGGGCTCTATTAATTTCCGCTCTACACGGTGTGTCATTAGTTTCGAACGAAAACCATGATACACCATGACCCGGAAGAAATACACACATATTAATCATACTTAGTTAGGGCCGGTCCTTAATTTTTGAAAAAATTTTTCAAAAATATAAGTATGTCTCAAAAAATCCACGTAATATACGTGGATTTTTCTATCCTATCGCCGACACTAAAAAACACATTTTTAGTGTACAAAAATCGAAAATAAGTTTTTCAGAAAAGTTGAAATGTTCGATTTATCCTTTACTTTTTCACGGACCGGGTGGCGTGGTCGCCTAATCCGGGACTCTCGAAAAACGTATCGAGAGCGATGTTAGGGCGGTTTATAGGTGGTTACTATAGCAATTATGAAAAAATATAATGCTAATGTGAATGATGTAGCCTCCAATCCTCCACCTCCTTCTCCTTCTTCACCAACACAGAGGCGGATCAGATTGGTGATACTCGCTGTCTTGTAAGGGCGAGCTGTTGACGAAGGTGTGAGTAATCCTTCTTCGGTTAACGAATATATAAAGCTTCCTCTTCTCTTCTTCCAGCTCCTCGTCGGAACTGTTCAGTATCGGCAGTTCAGTCCTAATTTCATTAAATACAAACGCACTAAAACAAATTCATCGACACATAAAAGCAACAAACAAAATAGCAACAAATTAGGGCCGGTCCTTAATTTTTGAAAAATTTTTCAAAAAATCCGAACCGGTCTCAAAAAATCCACGTAATATACGTGGATTTTTCTATCCTATCCCCGACACTAAAAAACACATTTTTAGTGTACAAAAATCGAAAATAAGTTTTTCAGAAAAGTTAATATGTTCGATTTAACCCTTTACGTACGTGGACCAGGACGGCGTGTGCTCATAAGCCGAGACTTTCGTTGGTGATAGGCGAATAGTGTAAGTGGTGGATAGGTGCGTATTTCTTCCGAGCCATGATGTGTCACGAGCGGTGAGGGCGGGAAACAGTCATGGTTGTGTCGCTGGTACACCGATGTTGGATAAATCAACGGCGTTATGGGGTAGGTAATATTGGTATCGGTATTATGAAACTACTTGGATCAGTACGGCGATATAGTACGCGGACTGTGCCCAATATGGGTTTCTGATGTTCCATCATCATCATCATCGATACGGTTAAATATATATGTTCGGCGGTGATTTTCGCTAAATACGGTCATTACGACCGCATTTCTCTACGGCGACATCTTGTATGGTCGACGGCAAGTTTCACAAATGCTGTCCGTTTCAATACTTTGCGGACCGTTTACACGCATATACGTACAACACACAATAAAACAATATAAAGCAATATAAAACAATATAAACAAATATAGGAAATTAGGGCTGGTCCTTAATTTTTGAAAAAATTTTTCAAAAATGTCTCAAAAAATCCACGTAATATACGTGGATTTTTCTGCGTATTCGAAAGTCGGTAAAATTTTATTTTTCCGGGTCAAAAACCAAAATTAAGTTTTTCAGAAAAACTTATCATTTGGTTTTACGACTTTGAACTTTCGGGACCGGGTGGCGTGTATACGTAAACCGGTACTCACGATATGATTGACGATATCGTGGTTTGATGTTAGGGCGGAAGATAGGTAATACTATAGAACAACGTATAGATGAAATAACGTTATTGGTTGGTAAGAGCTATTGGATGAATGACATCTATTGTACCTCTCATAATTCCATCTGTATGAATAAATATTGATATTCTTGCCTCGATACAATCTATGATTGAATTTGTCGATGCAAACCAGTTTCATCTACTTCTTGAAAGCTTATCGGAGGGTTCTAATGATTGCATGAGTCACAGTTGCAACTATTCTCTTCGATCTGTTGTACCGTTTATGTACATGTACTTGTGCACATTTGAAGATACTGTTGATTCTCGAAAATTACCTTCACAATTTCGAGTGTCTTGCAGTGAATGACACTTTCTAGCATTGTCGGGCAGCTTTGCAGAGCACGCACTCAGTTTGTTGGTCTCTGCATAAGGGAAATAGACGGGAAATCTCCAAGTCTCTGGTTCTGATCCAGCTGGGAATATTCCAACTTCTTCTGTTTCTTCAACGAACAGTGCGTTACATTACATCGTATTGTCCGCAAATAACACAAACAACAACACAAATAATAATAATTATAATAAATAGATAGATATAAGTTAATAAATAGATAGATAGATATAAGTTAGGGACCGGTCCTTAATTTTTGAAAAATTTTTCAAAAATCTATGTCGGTCTCAAAAAATCCACGTATATTACCTGGATTTTTCTAAGCCAACCCCACCCCGAAAAACACACTTTTCGGGGGGTAAAAGCCCTACTAAAGTCGAGAAATTTTTGAAAATTTTTTCAAAAATCGATGTTTGTCTCAAAAAATCCACATATATTACGTGGATTTTTCTGCGTCAACCCCGCCCCGAAAAAGACATATTTCGGGGGCTAAAAGTCGAAAATAAGTTTTTCAGAAAAGTTAATAAGTTAGTTTTCGTCTGTATCCTTTCGGAGCTGGTATGGACTGTTGGGTACAGTCGCGGCTTTGAAATCGGCGAGTGCCGAGTTCGATTCCAGTCGCGGGCAGAAAAATAATATTAGGCGGCGGATAAGTGTTCCTATAGGATTACCTATAAGTCGCTCTACGCTATTGAGTGTGCTATAGAAATACCTCGGGCATGCGGTGCCCGAGTCCCGCCCCTCTATGAACATATATACTTCTCTATAATATAAACAGATATATTGCCATCGAATGGAGGTACACAACATTTGCACCTTACTTCCACTCCCACATCATCGCTTCCATCGGATCATTGGTTCAATGTTGAGGTAGCCATTTCTTTGATGATACCTTCGGTTCGAGTAGCATCAGATTTTCATGAGCACCAACACGATAATCTGAACCGTCATTATTGCTAAACGTACGTCAATAGGCATGTTGCTGTAGATGCGGTGCTGATAGCGTTGTAGCACTTTCGCAAAGTAGGCACACAAACCTATTGTAACACCTTCAGAATGTCTATGCGACAATTCAATATTACGTGGTGAGATAGAAAATTCGCTCGGCGAAAGTAGGTGGTAGAGCAGCGTACACACGTTGCAAATAAGTATAGGGGAAAGTTTCACGTTGTAATCTGCCCGATGCACGACACACAATAAAACAATATAAAGCAATATAAAACAATATAAACAAATATAATAATAAAGCAATATACTTGGCAGGAAGTAAAGTTAGGGACCCAGCCTAAGTTTTGAAAAATTTTTGAAAAATTTTCAAACATGTCTCAAAAAATCCACGTAATATACGTGGAGTTTTCTAGCCTATCGCCGACACTAAAAACACATTTTTAGTGTACAAAAAATCGAAAATAAGATTTTCAGAAAA
>JANDBE010051940.1:0-11913 GCA_024320915.1 Erigeron philadelphicus
GTGTGTTAGTGTGTGTTTTTGAGAGAGAAAGATGTGTGTGTGTGTGGAAAGCTTGGGAGAGATTTTCATACAATGTGTGGGAAAAATGGTTCCAAGGTTACAAAAATTGAAGGCTTGAGGGGTATTTATACTCTAAGTTTATTACATAAGCTCCCCCTCAACCTTACAGTTAAAACATAAAATACAATGTTTAGAAATACAACTAAGCACTATTTTATATTTCTAACAATCACTTTTGGAATTAAGGTAATAAAAGAAGCGTTGCAACCTGATGGAATTTTGGCCTGATCATGAAATTCGGTCACCATGTTACAAGTGTCATATCTCATCACACTAATATACTTTTCGATTTAATCTAGATCTTGAACGTGCAATCATCCGTATTTGAAAATTGGACGTTGTAACTGTAAACCGACTTTTAATTAAAAAAGTTAATAGTACTTTACATGAACACTATACATCATATTTCTTATTCAACAAAGTGTCAATTTGCCAAAAAACAAATAAATTTAAAAACCTAAATAGATCATGGTTGAATCAAAAGATAGAGTTTTAAATAAAAAACGATATTAGTTATTGAATTATCAGTTAAAAAAATTAAAACATAAAATTATTAATTTAAAAACTATAAAATTATGCAAAAGTCGTCTTTGACTTTTGCTAATAGTATTGAGTCTAAGATATGATCGTTATAAACATTATTATATTATTATTTATTTAACATTCTTATTATATTTTAATATCGTATTTTTTTAACGGCTATATATTTTATTAATAAATATGTTTCGGTAAGGTGCCGAAACAAGAAAAGTTACAAAATTACAACAGATAGGACGGACTCATTTATCAAGACGACCAAGTGACATTAGATTTCTTATATCAGCTAGACACCCAAGTGTAAGACAGCGATACAACATATTGGAAAACAACGAGACTACTTTCCACAATGTCCTTATGTAGAATCAAGTTTCGATGCTTCCAACCACCACCAAACAAAGCAAGTCGCCTCCAAAATCCTTTTAAATTTCTTCTGGTAGGCGTTCTTCTGTATCCATTCTAAAGTAGTTATTGACTCTACAAGTGGTACATCCAATTGAAACCATTGTGACATAAGTTTGTGACTTGAAAAAGAACATGAAACAAAAGTGTGTGTACTATTTTCCACCTGATAATAGCAAACTGCGCCGGAGATGTTAAGGATATCCAACCCTCTTCGTCTCAAATTAAGTCGTGTCGGTAATCGATCTTTTAACAACCTTCACATGAAGATATTAATCTTTTTAGGAACCAAATTGTTCCATCTCAGATTAGTTGGCTCACTAGGGAGAAGAGCATGATTAATAATGGAACGAACTTGGCGGACCGAGTAGGAATCTTGACCCGGGACATTCCAACTCCACTCATCATCCTTCTCAACCAATCGAATTGAGCTAACTAACTAGATCATACAATTAAGTTGTTGTTTCTTTTTTTCCTGTTCTAACTTGTCTACGCCAATTCCACACCCAAAAACCATCGCACAATCTGCTGCAAACTTTAACATCTTTAATATTCTCGAAAGCATATAATCTAGGAAAACAATATGCAAATTTGTCATCACCATTCCTACGATCTTCCCAAAATCTGATTTATGTATTATCGGACGAGAAGGAAAACTTGGTAAGGTATGAATTGTTGTAAAGGTTGTGCAACAGCTTGCCCACAATCCATTATGTTTTGGTTGAAAGTTATCCAAACAATCCTTACCAAGCACTCTTTGGATGAGTTCAGACCACAAAGCTCTATTATTAGTCAAAACACGCCACCGCCATTTATACAACAATGCCATGTTTAGGCCCTCTAAGCTGCCAATACCGAAACCACCCGCATCTTTAGCTGCCAACGCCAACTTCCACTTATGCAAAAGGATTAGAAGTAGCCATCGTGCAAGTTTATCCTAATGTTGAGAATAGAGAATGCATAAGACATTTATATAGCAACTTTAAGAAACATTTTCGTGGTGAATTCTTCAGTTCTAAGTTGTATGGGGCAACAATGACTTATTCAGTTAGTCAACATGACAAGTTACTGAGTGAGATTCACAACGTATCTAAAGAAGCAATAACATACCTTAACAAAAACCATAACAGGGTGTGCAGTCGAAGTTTGGCACATCGGCTAAGTGTGATTACATCACAAATGACACCTCAAAATCATTCAATTCTTGGATAAGCGAATCGCGTTATAAACTAGTTCTTGAACTTCTTGATTCTATTAGGGAAAAGATTATGGATCAGTTTGAAAGAATAGGAGAATTGCAAGAAAATGGGAAGACATGTTAGTTCCAAGGGCTAAGAACTATCTGCAAACAATTTTCAAGGCAAGTCTTGTTAACTATAGCTATTATATTATGAAATTGAATTACGTTGTATGAAAGTATAACATGTGCATCACATGGATAAACATTGACAGTCTTATTTTATTTATAATTGCATGTAGAAATTAGGCGATCATATGATTTGTAGGAGTGATGATACTCAAGCTGAAGTGAATTACAAAGGAAAGCGATGGGAAGTAACACTAAGTGAGAGGAATTGTACTTGTTGGGTGTGGCAAGTAACAGGTCTTCCTTGTGTACATGTGGTTGCTTTCATAGCTTTCAAAAGTGATAATAATTGAGACACGTATGTCGACCATATTTCACAAAGAAATATAAGAAGCTTATGAGTTGGAAATAGCTCCTTTGCGTTCAAAGGATGAATGAGTACATATAGAAACGACATAAAAGATATTCCCACCTATTCTTAAACATCCACCTGGACGACTAAGAAAGAATAGAATTCCAGCATATGATGAGCCCAAAAGAAGACATAAATGTTGCAGATGTGGTTAGTATGGACATCATAAAAAAAATGCGAGAATTTGGAAACTCAAGCATCTCAAAGTTCGCCTCATTACAAAGTGTCAAAAACAAAAAGGTTATAATTTTATGATCTCTTTTGTTTCTTTGCTTTAGAATCATAAAGTAGAATGCTAACATCTTTACTTATTTAGGGACATGGATTGAATACAAAGGCTTCAGGAAATAAGAAATCAAAGTTAAACCAAAAAATGTGAAGGTTCAAAGGAGCTACAATTTAATTCGACAAGCTACTTTTGTGATGGTAGATAGTTTATTTAATTGCAAACGAATGTGGATTTGGATATTTTGTTTTTTGAAATGAATACTTGTTATTGCTCTTTGCATTTGATAATCCATTGAGATTTTGAGGTGTTATTGATTAGATGAATATTGATGGCTAAAAATGTGAGGGCAAAAATGTCAAAAATTTAAGTAATTTTAATGTAAAAAATATAATTGAATCAAATGTAAATGTATATGATAAAATTGAAGATATTTGTCAATTTAAATATAGTTTGGGTATATATGTAATATACATAGTTTTAAAGGGGATTTATAACATTTGGATTGACATCCTCTAAAGTTGAACCAATTTTATAGGTAAAGTTGGATCAACTTTAACCATTAGATTAAATCTAATGGTCCATTGGATTTAATCCAATAGATAAAGTTGATCCAACTTTACTTATGAAACTTATGAAGTTGGACAACTTTAGAGAATTATAATCCATAACATTTACAAAAAGCATAGATTAACGGCACAATATTATTTTCTAAAATTACACTTGCACCTTAATCTTCCAATCACTATGTCCTCTGTACACAACAGATCACGAATGGAACGCAACACCTACTTTTGCTTCAATGTCGTTAACCTCCAGCGCTTGGATTCTTGGAGCTCAAACCCTCCACAACTAAACAATCCAAGCTCAAGATTTGGGCAAAGCTCTGCTCATTGTTCGTTTTTTTCTACATATCTTTGATCTTATAGAATACTTGCTCTTATGTGTTGCATCAAAATAACTTAATGTTATAAATAGATACTTTTACGGAAATATGGCTATTAGCACATAATCAAACTTTTAAAGCATATTATTGTTGTGTATGGTAAAAGATAGTCGTGTAGATAATCTTCATTTTGCACAGATTTTCTGCATTCAAAAACATTCGTATTGGCTTTTCAAACGAGACAATTGGGAGCACCCAAACTTTCTGGAATAAGATGGTTGGATCAGCGTTTTGCATCTTAAAACAATTCAGGTTGAGATTCCTATTAGCTGTATCATGATTACACATCCATGTTGGGTAGCAAAAGATGGTCTTGCCATAAGCCTAACATTACGATACACAGAAAGATTGCCTTTCGGGGATCCTTGAAGATATCTAGTCTCTCTACCTTCTCTTCTTTGATCCACGAGTCTGCAAAAAATGGTCATGCTACTTAGCAAGTGAAAACCATTTTAGGCGTTTACTACAACATTTTTTTGTGCATTACATTAAGGTTTCAAACTCTATTTTAATAAGATTAACAAACTTTTGCAGACAATCTTACCTGTCTTCCAAGAACTTCATGATTAGATCTAGAGGCTGGTTCCAGCTGATTTGGTCCAGCTTCTGGAAGTAAAGTGGGAACAACCTAATGGACACACAGCAAACTGTGTTAAAAGCTTCCACCAACAAACCCATATTCCTGACACAACTGATCAATTGAACTAAGAGTACCACCTCCATGCTATCAGTTTTTTTGTTTCTCATTTATAATTGGATATTAAAGGTGGCAATTTGACCCATTTAGTTAAGAATAGGTTGATTTTTATTTTTATCTCAAATGGGTCAAATAAAAATCATATCGAAATGCAACCAGCTTAAACAGGCCAAACAGGTTCAAATTGCCCTCACCTTAATGTATACAACCCCCTAAACAGTTGTATTCAAAAGCTTTTAATGTGATCACAACAAATGCAAAAAGTACTTGTGGATCAGCCCACCCCAACCCATAACAACCATTTCAACCAGCTATTGAACTGCTACCCTTTGCCATCTCAATCAAAATATGTTTGAAAGCTGTCAATCCAAAAATGGAGCGTCTTTTACATATGCATACTCTATAGGATTCATCATAAACTTACAGCATTGGGAGGAGCTTCGCCATGGGAGCCTTTCAGCATGGTAGCCATCATTGACATCATTGCGGACATCTGAGTAGCCATTCCTGAACATGTTTTCTCCAATGATGCAAGTCTATCCTTTATTGCATCAATCTCTTCATTTTTCTCTTTAGCCATCCTCAAAGCCTCGGCACGAGTAGAAATTTCAGACTTAGGGGTAGCATTTAGTCCAGAGAGAGACACACCACCTTTTCTATCTTCTCCCATTACCCGAAAGTAGGTCTCATCTTGAGTTGCAGATTCACGAAGTTGGGACTGCCATGAGAATACAAGAGATAGGAAGATATAGTAAACAAATAACAAAAAGGATCAATATAAACTATACACAAGTGTGAAACGTAAAGCCTCATACAATTACAGCATTTGTCGCTTCATTCACAGGCTGACCATTCTTGCATGTACGTGTCAAGATAAATAGTTCCGCTGGTGAGAGTTCCTCGTTAGGCTTTTTTGCTCTCTACATGTTTAAGCAGAGAAATATAAATGTCATTGTGCTGGTACCATAGAAGAACCTCAACATACGAATTATGAGTATAATGTACCTCCTCCTCAATTTTTCTGGCATAACTTTTTGCGCCCAATGTGTGGAGGAATTTCACTTTTGCACGATTGGCTTTATTTTTGGCACTAATATTCTGAAAAATTACAGATATATGTATTAATGACCTCACTTTCCGATTCTATGTTTTTCAGAGTATCAGTACAGTTAGGTAATACATAACAAACCTGGAATTTATCAGAGCTCCAATGAGATACAAGGACTGACCACTGTTCAGGCAAGACCCTCTGATCACGGTCTGCAAGCCGCTCCTCATCAGTGGCATGGGTATCATAACGAGTAGTCTTAAGCCAAGACCTGAAGCTTTTCCACTTACTTTCAAGGGACATCAGCACCCAACTTCGGCAAGAGGGGTCGATGGCAAACCTCGTCTGTAACGTATATAGGCAATATATTATTTGTTGTGACCTAAAGAATCATGCAAAGCGTAAGACATTCAGAGGTTTCTCCAGATACCAGAACTTTTTGCCACATGTTCTCCTTATTCTCTTCTGGCATTTTGCTCCAACCAGAAAAACTAAGTGGAGCCAAGTTCCCATCTCGTGCGATATGTCCTAGGAATTTAGTTAACTGGAATGCCTCAGGACCTACAGGCTGCCCCATCTCATTGGTGAAAACTTTTATCTGTCCCATTGTACTTGAAAATTTATGGTAATGAGCAGGCCTTTGAACTTTGTGCTTCTTTTCAGTATATGTAGAATCTGTGTTTAGCAAATCAAGAAAAATGCTTTATATCTGGAGCTATGGTAAAAGACAATGGAAGACAGCTGACAAAAAGAGCAAATTTACCCTCATCCTTTTCTGGGGAAGACTCTGACAGGCTAGAGCTCTGCTGGGGTGGACCAGATTGCATGTTGACTGGCCCAGGCGGCTTTTCTGCTACTTGATGAGAACCAGCATCCTTTTGCTGCGAATGCAGAAAATTACTGGCAACTGGAGTCGATAGATTATCATTTTTTCGTTTGTTGTGCTTCAAGATAGAAGACTCTGTAGAAAACAGACATGGGTATGAATTCATCAAAAATTCTATAAGCAATAAAATAATTGTCACTAACATGAGTTCAAATAATTAAGAACAAAATATACAGCTAAAATCAAAAGTATAATTGTCGCTAACATGAGTTCGAATAATTAAGAGTTATATTAACAGCTAAAACAAAATTTTATAACGTCTTGGCACTATAAATTATCGCATCCTAGTTGTGCTCATCTTGAAAGATTTGTTACTTGGTTTCACGGATGAAATTGTTTTGAGTTCTGTTAAAAAGTTGCATGTTCGCAAAATAGCAGAAATTTATTCGTACATGAAGCTATACCGGCCATTGTACTTGGATCAGAATTTTATAGTGATCAAACTTGTTTATACCTGATATATCTAGTAGGGAAAGTCCAATTATTAACGCACATTAGCTGGAACACTACACCGAGACCATGGGCATTTCAAAAACATTTTGGAAAATTATCAAATAAAAGGTATCCATTGTCTCTCAAGTAATGTAGATACACCCTGATAGACCTTTATTAGAGGCATCAGATGCCATCAAGTTCACTATAATGTCCCCATAACAAATTGATTTTATTCCGATAGAAGCAGTTTTGATCGTCCGCTAAGTGTTGTGCAAATTTAGCGAGCCATAAGGAGGTTTAAAAATAAAAATCTTTAGAAGTTTAAGAACAGAAAGATAGGGTAACCCGTAACAGATTATAACTTATAATTGCCCCATTGACTTCTTATATATAACAAGAGTTGCATTGGCAATACTAATAAACAAAGTACGTTCTTAATTAATAAAGACTGGACACAACTACCCTCAAACTTTTGGATTCAACTTTCAAGTCAGCTAACCAACACTTTTTATGCCCCAGCTGATGATACAGACATAGAGTAGAACGAACATATAAATACTTATCAGTGGCGTAGTCCCATCATGTTCTCTTCAAATTTCACAGTATATGTTTTGGTAGTTTTGACAACATGCTATTTAGTTGTTAGAAAGCTACGTGTGTTCTAAACTATATTACTCATCTTGAGTGCCTAAGTAATGCTGTTCCTCATACTTGGAATTTTTGGAATTACCTCTAGAAGCTTTAAGTTGTACCAATCACGCTTATTTAACGAATGAGGAAAAGCTGAATCCAAAGGTTACAAGATGTATGTTTATACAGTTCTCTTAGTATAAAGAGCTACAAATGTGTTATTCTAAAAACGTAGAAAGCCTGGATATGAATGTTCTACATAGTGAGCATCAACCTTCTAGTAGTATTTATCTATTTTCAGGATAAACACTGTGCATAAAAACTATGGGACGTTATTACTTGGTTACCTTGCAAAATTGAACGTGGAACGATACTACATTAGTATTGCATTCTGCTAAATGTATTTATAAGGCAACACCAATCAATAGGGGAGAAATGCTAGCGAAGAGCCATAAAGGACATGTATAAAAACTTCAGGTATATACAAATATGAAAACTCTGCAAGAAAGTATACAGCCTGCTATTACCTTCCGCTAAGTAAGTCGTCTAATCCGAGCAAGGAACTATTAAAGAAGACACTGGTGCAAGATATTGAATTTTATTAAAAAAACGCAATAATATATTTCTCGACATGAAGCTTGCATGATCAAAAGAATGTAATTTCATCCAGCAACGAAACTACATTCTCGATGTACATGAGAGGACATAACATTTGGTTGTAAAGCAAGCAAAACTCCTAGTCAAGTGAAATTGAAACTCAATTGTTTGGTTGTGCCAAAGTGGAAGATGTGTTTCAAAGAGTTTCGACTGTCGATGAGAAGATAAACACATTTGTCACATACTTGTGTGAATATAGCTTTCACACTGAGTACTGTTAATCGGTTAATGCTTTCACCTTGGAAACAACTTTTTTAAACCATGCATAACATATTGCAGAACCAAAAGGGAACACACAAAACGCTTTGCGTTTGAAATTATACTTTAATATAAGTTCTAATAAGAGCAAAGCAGATAACTGAGTCATAAGGAGTGGTAACAAACAACAAGTCAACAATATCAGGATATATAATATAGTGTCCCAAAAAGATAGAAAAAACAAAACAAGCAATGATATAGGAACCCTGATTCATTGCAAAAGGGACTTGTAAGGATCGAGTGATTCTTAACTCACTTAAAGATCTCTATTCAAACGCGTGTAATAGTTCACTGCAGCATGTGGGCTGCCGGTATCAATGATAAACCTTGATAATGTGGGCAACCTATTTTCCTTAGACGACCAACATTTACCAAAGGTTTAAAAAAGAGACAGTTCAACTTCTTAACAGGCAAGCTGCAATCATATTCATCTATAAAAGCCTCAGGGATATTGTAAAGAAGACATTTACGACCTGTACTTAAAGGATTTAATTATTAGATAATTGCTTAAAATTCGGAATTAGCTAAAACTATTGACTAGGAATGATGCCTTCCTATTTCAGTTCTACTAATTATGTGTAAATTGCAAAATGGCTTCAGCTTTTCTTTTCATGTTCTTATAGTGGATATGTACAACACCGTATCAACTTGTTGTGGGGATAGATGTATCTGCATTGAACCTTGCATTGGGTTGACATCATGAACCAATCATGGTTAAAACTTTGTGAGACCATAAAAAAAAAAAACTTTACTCCATTAACCAATTGTTCAATATGATCAACAACAAATGAGCACTTTCATCAAGAAAATTTGGAGTTTATAGGATGATGGAAAATGTGTGATCAGAGACAAAAATGAAGCATCGTATGTTTGCTATCTTATAGATTAGTTATAGGTCGACAACCAGAAATAGGCAGGTCATGGCAATAAACCAAAAATAGTAACATTCACAATCCAATCTTTTCTAAAAATGGAAGATAGTTATGGTAGTCTAATGGAACACACAATGAATGAAAAGAAGTTCACTAAGTTCATTGGATTCTACAACAGTATTTTGGAAATGTAGTGACTCTAACATGTATTCATGCAAAGTTAAGAGAGTAAAATATAGTTAGCCTACCCAATCCAATGATAAGATATGAGGATAGAAAAGTCCAAACCAAATAGAAAACTAGCACAAGATTACTTTACTATGATATCACGAAAATGATTATAGCTATATTCAGCACATTAAATGAATTGATTGGCATGAAATGACAATGATGGGATCCTTACCAACATTTTTTGGTGATTTTTCCATTTGTAAACCAGCTGCTTTCCAGTGCTTCATGAAGAATGCCTTAACCCGCCTCATGAGACCCAAAATGTGATCGCCCTTCTTATTATATTTGAGACAATTGTCCCAAATATATTGTACATCCTTGAACACGTCTGCTGAATTTATGTACTTGACGCCATTCTCAAGGTTGTTGCATATTGTACCAAAATCCATAGGAGTTTTAATAACATCGAAATAATCCTGGTTCAAGCTCCACCGAAAGTATTATGATAAATCATTGTATGATGTAGCGAACTAATATATAACTTGTAGCTATCTATCATATCCAATAATCCAGATGGACAACAATTCTAGCAAACTATTTCTATAAAGTAAACACCTATTAACCAACAAGAAATTAGCCTAGTGGTAAGGCCAGCACTTGGTGACCTTATGGTCTCAGGTTCGATCCCTACTGGGCGCAAAAGATAATTCCTTTAAGGTACTCGTTACCAATGAAGCCTAGACTTATATGTGAAGTTTAAATACGTGGGTTCGATCCTTCGGGATGCCCAGATCATGTGGGGATTATGATGGAGGTATTTAACCGGCATAATATGGCTCATACGAGGTGAGTCCATTGGTATCCAATTGTGGTACCGGGGCTAAGATTCCCCCATTTATCTTTTTTAAATGTAAGTTAATTGCTTTTTTTATAGATATAAAACTTATAGTTAAAAAAGAAAGTTACATCAATTTGAATTTACAATGATAAATGGATGGTAGATGAATGATTAAATAGTTGTCATTGAACATACACAACCATCACTTGAATGTTTCAGTGTATACATGTGATAACACTCAGATTATACATATTTAATTGAGCGTTATTGTGCAAGTTAACATATAATTTTAACCCATTTGAATGTAAATTAATGTATTTTAGTTACTTATTGTGTGTATGAGTGATTTTACAGGTTGCAATGGATTTTTGTGTAAAAATGCTTGAAAAGTGACAAATTAACGTTTATGCATTGGTTTGCTCGTAACTTCTTCATCCGATATCCGTTTTTAATGAATAAGATAGCCACACGAAGATGAATGAAAAACCTACAACTTGCAAATTTTACTTTTACCAATGGTGGATGTAATAAAGTCAGTAAAGCCACGAAATGAAGATATTTTCACCATGTATTTAATGTCGTTTGACATTCAAAAGCACAAAATTGAAGAGTCAACATTTGCACCCCACCCTATTTTCAACACCTGACATTTGCTTGACTATTTGGAGCAAATTCCTCCTATTCATAACTGGAGCATGGCTTGACCATGTCCCCTCAATAATGAAGACAGTTGGTGAAAGACGGTTATAAAAGGAAGCTTGTGAAGAACGTTCAAGGTGTGCCTAGAAAGCTAAGACTCCTATGGTCTCCATTCAATTTCTAGTCACTTATTCATTCTAAAAACACTCGATCGTAGTTTGTAATAATTTAGTTTTAAGTTACTGTTGTTGTTCAGAAAAACTCTAGCTACAATTGAGTCAACATTGTTGTTTAAGAAACTTTATGTTACATTGTGTTTTATGAATTTTACCATCAACACTCAATTTAGATGTGAACATAGTTGAATTATTCAAAGCAACTAGTGTCACAATTCCTAAAATCTTATTACGTGAATTGCAACTGATGTCCAAAAGTGGTTCGTAAACTTTGATCTCAATTTGCATAAAATCCTTTACGGGTTAATTGTGAAGGGATCAAGTTCGTTCGAGTGGCATTATAGTTAGACTAAGGTGTAATCTAGCAGTGTTAAGAAATAGAGTCATTAACGGTTACCACTTCTGCCATTTCGAGTGAGATGAAGTAGGTTGTTGGTGCAAGTTCTCGCACGGTTTAGTCAAGACTTTAGAAAGTTTACATCTACCATCTCATGCACGTCAGGAGTGCATTTACTACTTCAATTTTAATTCTCAAGTCTCCATGGGAATGTGCAGCCGTATTTAGATCGTGAGGTTGACGCTCGAGGTTAAGTCTTCGTTTCATTTTAATCTTACATTTGTGTTTGTAGTTTGTTAAGCGACTTGGCAACTCGGTCACAACCCTCCAATTTTACACTTCCTTTTTAGATTAAATTTAATAGTTTTATTTACTATTAA
>JANDBE010052868.1:0-11896 GCA_024320915.1 Erigeron philadelphicus
CCTACAGATATCTAAACAATCCTTGAAATGACAAACGACAATCAACAAGTTTCTACTCAAAAGACTCAGCCAAAGCTAATCTTATACAGACTAAGCTGTGTGTAAGAGCAGAGAACTTTGTGTGAAGAATGATTCTTAGGAATGTCACTTCACATATGCTAGTCAAGGAGTAGAGCATTTATAGGCGAAGGCTCTTCATCACTTGGTGTCCAAATTAACCACGTAATACATTCTGGTTGGTTGAAAGAGGAATATTTGATCGTGCTCTTCATTGTACTTGTGGTCCCACGTACTGCATCACATTCTCTCTTCGACCAATCGTTGTATGGACACGCATATGTAATTACAACCACTAACCTGAATACTATAACATCAAGTTTTCCTTGCATTTGGTGGCGATATGTCCAACGCCTACTTCCAAAATTTAGGATGACAAAAGCTTAGATAAAAACGTGAGAGTTTAGAAACTAGACCATAGATGAAAATATGGTAGCCTCCTAGCTCGATAATTTTGACCACGGGAGCATCTCTAACTTTTTGACATGCAACAACCCGATCGTCTGACTTGATCACCCCAGAGGTCTTCTCGTGGTCAAGTGCAACTTTTAGGATCGATTCGTTAGTTGCACTTGTAGATTCCACCTAAAAATAAATTTTAAATAGTCTATCAAGGTAAATTTGAAAGAATGAAAAAAAAAAAAAAAAACTCAGAACATGGAAGGATGAAAGCTTGATCTAACTAATTAAAAAGCTATGATCCTCGTACTCTATTTTATTGCATGGTAAATTCAAGAACATTTCAATGTCACATTAAAAGCTAATGTTTTTTTTTTATAGAAAAAGTAGTAAAAGAAAACATATAATGTAAAGAAAAAAACATATGAAAACAAATATAAGCAGTAATTCAGTAAATTACTCGGTCAAAGATGCCATTTATTTATATCAACATATATATATATATATATATATACTATTTTACATGAAATAAATCGGTGAAAACTTTACATAGGGTGACTGAAAAGACTGTTGGCATCTTTTTGGAAGAACATAATATATTTATGTTCCTTTTTCATTTTATAGCATTTTTAAACTGTTGTATGCACAAGCCAAACTTATTAACTTATATGGGATTATTACTTAAATAAAAAAGAAAATATGCCTATTTTATAAATCAGACATGCTTTTGAAAACTTACCAAACTAGACAAAATAGGCGTGTGGTTTATGTACAAACCACACGGATTCCTTTACCGAATTACATCTCACCACTTGGCCACTACCTTTCACTCCCTCCCCCACCCTACCGTCTTCTTCCTTTTTCTTTTTCTCTTTCTCTTCAATTTCTTTAAACAGATTTCTTGTGAAAAAGAAACATGAAACCTCCTATAATTACTTTCTTCTTTCACCCAAAGATCACCTCCTTCAATTTGTTATGTTCACTAAAAATCAATCATGGTTCTATACAACATGAATTAACTTCTGCCACCGGCCATAAACCGTCATATAAACCATCGAATATTCGAAACAACGAAGTTAGTTACTAAGCTAATGATTCTTCAAACCATAGTTTTCCATATATCTAACCTCTTTTCTGATGAAGTTAATTATCAAAGATTTTGCAATTGTAATTTTGCATAAACTCAATCAGTTAATTCATTCATTAGTGGGGGGCTAAAATGGGCTTTACACAAAGGTTGTTGAGACAATTTTAAAAAGCAACTTTCAAAGCATATATATATATATATATATATATATATATTTACAGTAAAAGATTGAGAGTTGTGTATTTTATTTTGGAAATACCAAATCTTGACATGGAATTTATTAAATGATGTCGCATGAAACAATGACTAAATTAATTTCAAAAAATTTGATGACTGCAAGAATTTGAGTCCTTAATCTCGCTTTGTCAGATCAACATCACAAAATCATAGTA
This sequence comes from Erigeron philadelphicus, assembly GCA_024320915.1. NCBI lineage: Eukaryota > Viridiplantae > Streptophyta > Magnoliopsida > Asterales > Asteraceae > Erigeron > Erigeron philadelphicus. Next base: position 1,936 of record JANDBE010052868.1, read on the forward strand.
ATCTATACATTGTAATAAAAAAACAATGATAAAGGACTTCAGGTTTGGTCCGAGTTTGCTCTTAAACCTTGCTTTAGATACCTCGGTTTCCACTTTCGTCCTTATTCCATAAGATATGGTGTTTGCCATCTTTTTCTTGTAAGAGCTGATTTTGTGCTCAGTCGTGTAGTTTCTCCAAACTACTTATTCCATCTTATTTAACATGCCGCACATTACTAAATATTAACATTGATTAATAATTCTCTGATGACTAATAAGGAACTTGAGAACAACCCATATGATAACTTGGATCTGTAGTCTCTTTCTTCTGGACCTTTCTATGTGGGTAGTTTGAATAAAATTAAAAATCAACAACTCAGATTGAAAGAGGTGTTTGGGTGAAACACATGTTTCTTTGGGCATTAGCCAACCGAGGATACCTTCCTGGCTCTTCCTTACTGACATTAGTTTTTCTCTCTCTAAAAATACTTCTTCCTCATTCACTACCAACCACCCCTCTTCCTCACATCTTCTTCAACTCTTCCTCAACTTTTATTCAAAATAAAAAACACAAACTTAATTTTATTTATAAAAAAACATTACATTACATTAAACAAAAACACATTACATTAATTTAAAAAAAAAACATAACAAACAAAGTACATAAATTAAAATATAACATTTAAATTAAAACTAGATAAATTTAAACTACATTATTAAAACTAAATAAAACTACTTGTCACCCTCGTCCTCGTCCTCGTCGGCTTCTTCCTCGTCATACTCGTCTTCGGCAATTGCATAGAACCTGCTCCCCCACTTTTCTTGCAGGTGTGCTCCATATTCCATATGAGCCTTCAAGTCTTTCCTCGACATACCCGAGGGAATCGGTTTTGCCAAAAAATTCATGTCATCCTACGTTTTGATTTTGGTTAAAGTTATCATTGTTGTTGTTCATGATTTTGTTAGGGGAATTAAATGAAATAAAGATTTGAAAGATAGAAAGGAATGTATGTGTGTGTGTTATTTGAAAATTGAATGTGAAATGAGAAATGAAGGTGAAATGGTTGTTTAAATAAAAAAGGAATAAAGGGGGAAAAAAACCCACAACCATTTAAGATTCAATTTTTTTAAAAAAAAGTTTTTTTTTGTTTGAATAAGTGTCATCGACCCCACAAACACGCTCCTCCCTTCGTCGACCAAGTTCCACCCAACGACATGGCTCCATCGACGGATTCCACGAACAACCTCCTGCCAACGGATTCCTCATCGACTGCCTCCACAAACAAGCCAACGACGGACCGTTGGTTCAGGCCTTACTAAAAAGATATGCAAAAGGATTGAAGAGAAGAGAGAGAAGATGGTGGTGTTGGGGGGAGTAAAAGGTAAGGACAAGTGATAAAATATGATTGGGTAAAAGAATCTGTATGTATTGTACATAAATCACACGAGTAATTTGTTTAGATTGATAGATTTTTAAAATCTTGTCTAATTCATAAAATAGGCCTTTTTTATGTTTATTTAGGTAATAATCCCTAACTTTAAAGCACCTGATCAGTTAGAATTTTCAAAATTAGCAAGAGCTCTTATGATTGTATACGATAACTATATCATCAAGAATATATCTCTAGACCAATGAACTACAATAGTAAGAAGTTTTTAAAACTCAAAGGCCTTGGGTCCTTTTTATAGGTCCAATTTTTCATTTGAGTTTATGTCCAATACATTTGCATCTACATCCTTATGTCTGGAATATATACACGAAAATAATTTGTAAAATGGAAAAAGCAAATTGGATCCAAAACATCATATCATGCTTGAATCCTGATTTTCAATGACTCTGGAATTCAAAAGACCCAAAAACTTTGTCCCTTTCGGGAGAAAAAGAATATAAGTTTAGATGCATTATAGTAAAAAGAATATGATAAGAACTTACATGATGACGGGGATCAGCAAGCATGGAGAATGGACCCCTGACAATAAGCGACTGCCTTGCCTGGCCATTTCACATATAAAAATGAAGCATTATCTTATATATCTAAATTTCAGTTTCTTTAAATGGACTGTGACACCAAGAAAACTAATAGCAAAAATGAATAACTGGAAAAACTTGACAATATGGGACACAAGCTTTTAATTACAATAAAATGTACCTCAAATGAGCCACTAAAACTCCACCGCAATTGATAAGTCTTTAGCCTAGGAATCACAACTGATATGACTAGCATTGGTGGCCTATACTTGGCAATCAGTCAACAAATATACTAGAGATCGTGTCTTGTAAACAAGAGTAAGTAAGCAAGCAAAACTTTTAGTTCGGGTAAAAATGGCAATTTTGACTCGTATACTATTGATGATTCGATTTAGGTTAGGTTTTATCTCTGATTCTACTGGGTCAAATGAATTAACCCAAAAGATTTAAATAAAATGAACAAGTCAAATGGGTTGAAGAGCATCCAAAGCATATTCACATACACTAAAACTTGCTCTACGAAAGAAGATTGGACTAAATAACTGCCCTAATACAATCTCCGCAAGCAAACTTAGCAAATTATTTATCATAAAACACAAACAGCAAATAAATATGTTTACAGGCCAGCCTACACGCTCTGTCACGCACTTAAAGCTACATCTGTTGGCAATTACTGAACCCACTAATTTTCCTGCATCCCCACATTACCAAAGAGATTGTTTGAAATAGAAAGAGTGTGTCATGAAGAGGACAACGAACTATATCTAAAGGGAAGGGATAATAGTACCATTAAGACTGTGTGGTAAATATATCATTTGTTGTGGTACGAATATCACTTGCCATATCTAAACAACGATAGAGGTAATGAAAAATATAGGTGTAAACCTTAGGTATACCTTGCAAGCCTTACAGAAAATGTAAATCAAATAATAATAGATGCCTTTACTTTATGGTTGCACGTACCTAAGAAACACATCAAGTATATAGATCATGTTACCTTTATAATGAAACCGAAAATCTCACTTAGCTCTCTGAAAATCATTTATTCAAGTACCGCAGATGATGCAATCGATTCCAAGTGAGTCATTTGTTCTCCAATATATTTAACATTCTCTGCCTGCAAGTAGCATTTCGTGTACCCCATACATGAGTGTTCTCATAACGTAAGCACTACCGCCAAAAATATTTGACCACTTCTTGATTTCTTATAACCAATTGATGACTTAACATGATAATAAAAAAATATATATGTAAAATTTGTATTATATGATTTAAAACATGTGTACTTTATCTTCTTTTTCTTTCATTTTAATTTTGGAAGTGTGTAAAAATTTAGGCTTCAGGTGACTTCTTTAACCCCTTTTGACTTGTTTATCTTCGTCTAAAAAATTATTTGACCCGGCCCAATTGACCTCTTCATTAGTAAATGGATTTAAATCACCATCTCTACTGAAGATAGCACAAAGAAGTTAAAAGTACGATACAACTTGATTAAAATATATATGTTCGGTTAAACCATCATCTACAATTTGATTGTTTCTTTGTAAGAGATAACATGTATAGAATCAGCAAATAAAAGAAGATGAGGGGCAAGAGAAACTACTACCGAAAGAGATTTTAAATGGCAATTATGAGAAATGTTACCTCGGTATAAATTTTACCAATAATAGATATTGCTTCTTCCCAATAGAAGCAAGCACTTCAAATCTGCTACAAAGTCTAACACAAAGAACCATTCTTGCCTTCTTCAGAAGCTGAATATCTTTTCCTTTATTCATATAATAAGGTGATTGATTTGATACCAACTCTACAAAATTGTCGCCTCTTTCGTAGTTCAATTGAGAGACCTTCTACTGCAAGAAGTCCCACTACAACATCTCTTTTAGAAATTAGCTTCATTTTATTCCATTAAGAACGTTAAACACAAATATGATAATGTCATCGTCATTTTTTTAAAAAGGACCATTGTATAAGTAGGCATATAGTAGCCATTTGCCACTATGTTCAACAATTAACGATTAAACAAAAAAAACTTACCATTATCCACTAAAGATATGTTTCCAGAGCACCCACTCCGGGTAGTCAATCCTTATCTATCACTTTTTTTAGTGACCATCTTTGAGCTTAATAACCCAAGGTCACATTCAATGATCGATATCAACATCTTTCCATCCTCCGACATCCAAGAAGTTTTATCCTTTATACAATCTTTTTGCATCAACTCTCGAGCAACATTTACGCTATGCAACATTTAATTCCGGTGTTACAAAATTCTCATTGTCAAACAATAGCCTTTCAAAACCACACGTGTAAGTGGTCACTATTCTTACCCTGTATGGATCACAATCCATTAAAGCCAAAACGGGCCAACGATTGTTTAGTTTTTAAGTCATATTTTTCAGAAATAATGGGTAGCCATACCCGGCATACCTTTACCAGTTATTAAAATACAATAAACCTTTATGTGAAACTTATCTTGAGTTAATGTTGCATACATAGATGTTTTTTCCACTACAAGTATAAACTTCGCCTTACAGGATATAATCTCATAATCAAACATAGAAGGCGAAATTAATTTTCCCAATTCATCACCCTTCATCAGATTGAATAAGCTACCATTCTCCTTGATTACAAGGACCCAATGACTAAACCCTTTGGGGTAGGTATGATTCTCGAAGAGCATTTTGTGGCCCGAAGAAGAACACAAACATCATTGATTGACGAATCACAACTTGTTTGTGATATAAATGAATCTTTATTTTTGTAAAATACATTTTGTTTAGATAAAAACTTATTTACCCTGTTTAAGACAAGTTAAATATCAAGATAACCAAGGAACCTATTACACATTTCTTCGGTTGCCATCCAAAGCTTCAAATTGCTTAACTTCATTCATACCTCATCCTTACCTCATTGATAGATGATGTTTTAATTTTCCCTATCAGAAATGAACAAATTTCCATTCTCGCAAACTGCCTTAAGATTTTCATTTAACTTATGAGGATAATAGTCTTTCTAAAGTAAGAAAGTGAATTGAAGACCTCAAGGCAGTTTGCGAGAGTGGAAATTTGTTCATTCTTGATAGAAAATATGAAAACATCATCTATGTATCAGGTAGGGTAAGCATGAAGCCATACAATTTGAAGCTTCGGAAGGCAGTTAAGGAAACATGCAATACGTTCGTTGATCTTCTTGAGAATATACTTGTATTAAACCGGGAAAATAAGTTTTTATCTAAACGAGGTGGGTTTTACAAGAATAAGCTTTTGTTTATATCACAAACAAATTGTGGTTTGTTAATCGATGATGTTTGTGTTCTTCTCGGGGCCACAAGACTCTTTTTGAGAATAATACTACCTCAAATGGTTTAATCATAGGGTCTAGTGTAATTAACATGAATGGTAGGTTATTCAATATAATGAAAGGTGATGAATTGGCAAATTTTAATTTCGCCTCCTATGTTTGATTTTGAGATTATATCCTGTAAGGAGAAATTTATACTTGTAGTGAAAAAAGAATCTATGTATAGTATGCAACATTAATTTAAGATAAGTTTCACATAAAGTTTCACTTTATCTAAATAACTGGCAAAGGTATGCCTGATATGGCTACCCATAACTTCTTAAAAAATCTGACGCAAAAATTAAACAATCGTTTGCCGGTTTTGGCTTTAATGGACTGTGACCAATACAGGGTAAGTAAACGACCAGTTACACGTGTAGCTCTGAGAGGCTATCGTTTCATAGTAAGAATCTTGTAACACCAAGAATTAAAAAGTTGTGTAGCTTAATGGTTGCTCGAGAGTTGATGCAAAAAGATTGTATAAAGAATGAAACTTCTTAGTTGTCGAAGTTTGGAATGATGTTGGCATCAATGAGTGAATGTGACCTTGGGTCATTAAGCTCAATGATTGTCATAAAGAAAGTGGCAGGCAAGGATTGGCTACTCGGAGGGTGCTGTGGGAACATATCCTTAGTGGACAATGGTAAGTTTCTTTTGTTTACTCCTTAATTGTTAAACTTACTGGGCAAATGGCTACTATATGTCTCTTGTACAGTTGTACAATGGTCGTTTTCCAGAAAATGAGGATTACATATTTGTATCATCCTCTTCCTCTAAATTTGGACTTGTCCTCAAGAGAATCATCCTCCAGGTAGGGCATCAGATCACCAACATTAAATGTACTTGAGACTGAGGTATCTCCAGGCAGCTCCATTTTGTAGGCACTTTCTCCACATCTTTCCAACACCTTGAAAGGTCCTTCAGCTCTAGGCATTAGCTTACTCTTTCTCTTTGAAGGGAATCATTCCTTTCTAAGGTGGATCCAAACCAGATCTCCTGGTGCAAAAGTAGGTTGTCTTATGTTCTTGTTTGCCTTGGCCTTGTAATCAGCATTCACCTTCTCATTTCTAGCTTTGACTTGTTCATGGAGTTTCTTTATCTCCTTAGCCCTGGTTTCAACTTCAACACAAACTTTTGGCTCAATAGAAAATGGGATCATGTCTATGGGTGTTAGTGGATTCACACCTTAACATATTTCAAAAGGAGATTTTCCAGTAGAATAGTTAGGAGCTCGATTGATAGCATACTTAGCTTGAGAAAGCTTTAGATCCCAATCTTTCAAAGTCTTCTTCACGAGTGTTCTTAGCAGCATCCCAATGGTTCTGTTTATTACTTCATTAGTTTGGGGATGATGAAAAGTGCTAAATAACATCTTGGTACCCATCAGCTTCCACATATCTTCCAAAAAAAACTCAAAAACTTTACATCTCGATCTGAGACAATAGTTTTTGGAATTCCATGAAGTCGAACTATCTCTTGAAAGAATAAAGCTGCTACTTTGGTGGTATCATTAGTAGTGTGGCAAGGAATGAAATGAGCCATCTTTAAGAATCTATCAACCACCACCATAATAGAATCTTTGCCACGCTGAGTTCTAGGTAAAGCAACAATAAAATCCATACTCAGATCTTGCCAAGGCTGATTAGGAACTGTAAGAGGGGTATACAAACCCTTGTGAAAAGTAGACTTAGCTTGTTGACAAGTAGAACAACTTTTGACTATATCTTATACGTCTTTCACCATAGAAGGCAAATGAAAATGCTCACCTAGAATCTCCATAGTTTTAGTAATGCCAAAATGACCAGCCAAGCCTCCTCCATGTGCTTTTCTAATCAACAAATCTCTGATAAAACCCTTTGGAATACACAACTTATCCTTCTTGAACAGAAACCCATCTTAAATAACATAAGGCCCTTTAGCTTCATTTGGAGATGAACAAATAATAAGGCCAAAATCTGGATCAGTTTCATACAATTCCTTGATAATTGAAAATCCAAAAACCCCGGACTCCAAAATAGATAGCAAAGAATGTCTTCTTGAAAGAGCATCAACAACAACATTATAAGAACCAGTCTTATGTTTGGAGGCAAAAGAATACATCAATAGGAATTCAACCCATTTAGCATGCTTTTGATTGAGCTTGTGTTGCCCATTAATGTGCTTGAGAGCTTCATGATTAGAATACAAAACAAACTGCTTTGGTTTTAAGTAGTGACCAATGATCAACAGTTCGAATAATGGCATAGAACTCATTATCTTAATTACTATAATTCGGCTTGGATCCATTTAGCTTCTTACTAAAGTAAGCAACTAGTTTTCTATCTTGTATCAACACAGCTCCAATGCCAAAACCACTAGCATCACATTCAAGCTCAAAGAGTGAATCAAAAATAGGCAACAAAAGGACAGGAGCTGAACTCAGCTTCTCTTAAAAAGATTCAAAAGCAGCCTGAGCTGACTTAGGCCAACTGAACACCCCTTTCTTTAGACAGTCAGTTAAAGAGCCACAACTGTAGAAAAATCTCTAATAAACCTTCTATAAAATAAGGCTAAGCCATGAAAACTTCTGACTTTAGTAACAGAAGAAAGAATGGGCCACGATCTAATTGCTTCGACCTTGGAAGGATCCATAGAAACGCCCTCCTTAGAAACCACATAGCCCAAAAATACAACACTCCTAAACATAAAATTACACTTCTCTAACTTGCCATAGAGTAGGTGTCTCCTTAACAGCTCAAACACAGCTTTCAAATGTTCCATGTGTTCCTTCTCAGATATCATCAAAGTATACAACCATAACCTTACCAATAAGAGGCCTCAACACTTCATTCATTAATCTCATGAAACTGTTGGGTGCATTAGATAGCCCAAATGGCATGACAAGCCATTCAAACAGCCCACCTTTAATATTAAAGGCTGTTTTCCACTCATCTCCTTCCTTCATTTTGATCTCACTGTAGCCACTTCTCAAATCTATCTTTGAAAATACACTAGACCCATGCAACTCATCAAGCATATCATCTAATCTAGGAATACGATATCTATACTTCATATTGATATTATTGATGGCTCTGCTACACACATACGCATAGAACCATCTTTCTTTGGCACCAACAAAGCTGGAACAGAACAACGACTCATGCTAGCTCGAACATAGCCTTTAGTAATAAGCTCATCTAATTTCTTTTGTAACTCATTAGCCTCATTAGGGAAGCATCTATAAGCAGCCTTATTAGGAAGAATTGACCCTGGGATCATGTCAATCTCATGCTCAATCCCTCTTATAGGTGGTAAACTAGCAGGTAATTCCTCAGCAAATTCAGCAAGTAAAGGTCTAACTACATTAGGGACTTTTTCACACTTCTTATCTTCACCATTTTCAAGCATAAGCAATAACAAAACAAGAGTACCACTTTTTAATTCTTTTTCAACATCAGCTTGACTCATAAATAAAGATCTATTAGCCCTAGTACTTGATTCAGTCTTAATAATCTCATTGGGTTTTAGAGAAGTCAGTGTGACTTTCTTCCCATTAATAAACAGAGAGTAATTATTTAAGTGACTATTGTGCTACACATACTTATCGTATAACCAAGGTCTACCAAATAGCAAATGACAAGCATCCATAGGCACAACATCACAAGTAACTTCATCTTGATAAACAATACCAATATAAAAAAAAAAAAAAAGAATAACTACTTGGGGATTAAGTTTTACTTCATTACCTGGGCTGAGCCATTGTAGTTTATATGGATGAGGGTGTTTGGTAGTTGAGAGACCAAGCTTATCCACCATATAGGTAGATGCAACATTAGCACAACTTCCTCCATCAATAATCAGATTACACACCTTCCCTTTGATAGTACACCTTGAATGGAAAATGTTTTCTCTTTGAGTTTTATCATCAGAAGCTTCATTAGCGTGCATTGCTATTCTAATCACTAACATTACACCAACATCAATTTCAACAAGTTCTTCTTCACTAGGATCTTCATCATAAGTACACTTGTCTTCATACTCAGCTTCAGCATTCAGTTCTTCAACTTCCTTCAGTGTGAGAGCCCTCAGATTGGGACACTTGGCTTGGAAATGTCCATAACCATGACACTTGAAACATCTCTTCTTAGGCTCCTTGGAACTTTCTCCAACCTTCTCCTTTCCAGTATTAACTTCTTTAAATATGGGATTCTTATTAGGTACAATAGGTTTGGGAACTGACTTGTAGGCTAACTTCTTTTTAAACTGCTTCTCAAGCTGAATGGCCAGCTTGCAAGCACCTTCAAATGTCCACACAGGCTGCAACTCCATCTTCTCAACAATTAAAGAATTTAGACCACCCATGAATCTTGCAATAGTATGCTCCTCAACCTCCTTAACACCTGTTCTGATTTTAAGTTGTTCAAACTCCCTTATATATTCCACAACCTCCTTACTACCTTGTTTCAAGATATTCATATGAATATACAACTCTTGCTTATAAGCTTGGGGAACAAACCTCTTATGCATAACCTCCTTCAGCTTTGACCAGGTCTTGACTTTGCTTTTACCCTTATATTCTCTTTCTCCCTTCATGTTTTCACACCAAGCTGATGCATACTTACCCAGCTTCATGACAACAACCTTGAAACCCTTTTTATCATCATATCCTTTAATCTCCATAATCCTATCCAA
>JANDBE010056050.1:0-11830 GCA_024320915.1 Erigeron philadelphicus
TATATCCATGTAATGTGTTTTTAAAAATGTGTTTTGTTTGGTGTGTCTATTTAATTAACGTATTGTGTTTTCCTTATTCAGTAAAAGTGTATGTTTTTATTATTATATTGTATCTAATAGGTAAAAAAGTGGTAAAAAGTTTAAAAAGTTAAAAAAAAGACCTCAAGAAAACTCTCACAACGTTCCAATGCATATGCTCCAATAGGCCAATGACACTTGATGATGTCTCTTACCCTTTTTTGCCGGAGTGAAATGCATAGAGTAACCGATGTGCCAAAAAGTTATTACGATAGAACGGAAAAAATAACCAATTAATTTGTCATAAGAGAAAAAAAGGGGCTGGTATCCTGACTCTCTTTTTAGAAAATCGACCTAATTCTACCGAGTATTAGCGCCGACGTCGCCGTTAATACTCTGACATGGAGAAGGGGCCCGCTAATTTTTCTGCCAAAATTACCATAACAGACATGGGGGCCCGCAGTATTAACGGCGACGTCGCCGCTAATACCCTCGCTACAAAAAGTGATAGGTCGATTTACTAATTAAGTGGGTCGGGATACACCTTAAAAAAAAATATCAAAAATGTTATAGTACGTTAATTTGTCACTGTGAGTCTTGATTGATGTGATTCTAAATAGGAGGGCCAATGGGCCATTGTCTAATAGTTAAGATGGACCCATATCCTCACACCAATATAATTTTGGCTTTACCACTTATCCATGCCGAGTCAGCATGAAAAACAACTTTTTCTTAAAAATCAGAATCGGAGATGTACTTCGTACAAACTAATTTATTAGCAAAGGTTAACGTTAATTGATAGCATGGATGACGAACAATTGATTAAAAATTTAAGTGGTTAAGTTATCCCGGTATTAATTTAGCAATGCAAATTATCTTTATATATAGATTTTGTAAAAAAGGATTTAACCGGACATAGTTTAACTTTTATACAATTTCTATTTATTTATTAAAAATTATATGTTGTACTCCAAGAAAAGGGTACCTAATAAGATGATATTTTGGAATTATTTAACTGTGTTCAAATCTCACTTCTCATATTTATGAGAAATTAATAAAAGTTATTTTTTGTAAGTTTTGAATTTCATTTCATACTCGGCTGCTGATATCAAGTTTTTTGATCAATTTATCTATCGCTATATACAATCACATCAATATATGAAACACTAAATTAATATGGGTATTTAATTAAATAAAGACATCTAGTATAGATAATTAACTTTTCGAAGGAGCGAAACATAAAAAAGCGACGAACAACTGAAATATATCGTGAAAAGATGGAAGAGAGGAATCAATGCTAATCATTACAAATGTAATTCTAAAAGACAACAAGGGACCAAACAAATAATTCTTCTTTATGAAGGAAGCAAATAATATCATATGCAACTTGACATAAATTGATAAAAAGGAACAGCGGATACGTGCAATTGGTGTTATAAAAGCCTTAAATCCAAACTTGGGTTTCTTTGTTTCATTTTAATCCAAAAATCTTAATTTACGATGATCGTGCAACTTAATTTAGTGTTAGTATATAAATTTTGGCAAACGCATCATGGTACCTGCAGTAGATACTATTTGTTCTCACATATCGGGATTTAGTGTGTATATATATTTTATACGATCATGGGGTTAAGCTAACTTTTTTCTTCTTTGATTTCTTCTTTAAGTTCCGTGACAATTATTTCCCCTTTTTAACTATTTGTGTAACGATCGTGAATAGAGGTGGCTCAAAAGTGTTATAGGATTAGACGATCGTTTTCGACCTTTTAAAAATCCAGGTTCTTAATATTTCGTATACCAAATTTAATGTTTGGACTTTTGGCTAAACATCTTTATGTAATTTGCATTACAGTAACACACCTCTATTGGTTTTTACATCAACATATGTATCTTTTTAGTACAAATACTTCAATAATATATGTCTGAGATATCATTTTTATTACTTTATTTTATATGTAATGAATTAAGCCTTCATTATTGATCTCGTTTAAATCCTTTAAAAATCTTAAGTCAACACTGATTGTGAACACAAGCTAACTCAAAAAATGTATCCTGATTGTCATTTTAGTGCTAGCATCAATTTTACAACGATAAAATGAGTCACCAATATATATGAAACAAATTGGGGGTCGTTAATCTCCTTAAAACTTATAAGGGTGGACGGCATATCCCGGAACCAAGCTGGTACCCGTCGGTTACCGAATTGAACATCATTCCGCCATATAGGAACTTAATGGGTGGGAAGAGAATTGGAGAGGGTGGTGTCCGGATTTGTCACCGGTCACTCTTTCTTTTTTTCTTTTAATCTCTTTTTGGTTTCTTTTCTCTCTGGGTGGGAAGGAGTGGTCTTTTCCGATCGTTTTCAATACTTTGTTGAGATGCTTGTCGTGAAGATCTAGGAATCTGAACAGTACGAGCTGGGGGCTGGTAAAGTATTCCATGAAGATAGATTAAGGTGAGGAGGAGTAGAAAAGGTGGAGAGAAATGGTAAGGTACTCCCACACCCTAAGGGAGTAAAACAATTTTCAAGTATTGTTGAAAGTTGACCAAAATTATTATACTCTATATGGAAAGTAATTAATTAGCTTTACTTTTATGGTCAAAGCTAATTGAAGAAGTTTGGTACTCCATATGGAAGGTAATAACTTATTGAAGAAGTTTGGTTGACTTATGACTTTGTTGACCCCAAAGGAAGATTTGTATATTTATATCCATCTACGTTGTTGACCCCGAAGGTACACAAAGAGCATAGAGCACAAAAGAGCACAGAAGGTACATAGTGATGGCGTATCCGTATTATGCTACAAAGGGCCTGCCAAACGGACAAGTGCTAACCCGCAGTGTTACGAAGGAACCTGCGTGGGAAAGGCGTCCGGCTAAGGATAATATCCAAATAAGGAAGAGATTACCTAAATCTCTCCTTCCTTAAAATAAGGATAATCAGTTGACCAACTGATAAGGAAAGTCAATCCGGTCCATAATTAAAGGATAATCTTGATAAAGAGGAAGTTTCCTTATTCCTAAGGACTCTCCTTCCTTCTAACAATCCTCCTCCTATATAAGGAGACCTAAAACCTTGACAAAGGCATTCTACATTCGATCACTCAACAAATATACATAATTCTCACAATATACATCAATGGCATAAGATCATGTTCATAAACACGGTCGTCCATTCATACCACTAATCCGATTCTAATCGGCTACACACCAAAACCTATTCGATTGGCGTAAAGAGGCTTACACTCTACCGTAAGGGAACCGCCAACGAATAGCCCAAAAACCCCTAAAACCCCATTCTTAACCCTAGCGCGATTTGGTGCACAAACATTGGCGCCATCCGTGGGACCACTCTCTAGAAATTAGAAAAACCCACAAACACACCGTTCTGTGCATCTTACGCAAAAAAAAATGGTAAAGAAAAAAGATAGGATAACAAGAGGACGAAGATCTGCTCTGGCCATTCAGCAAGCAAGAATCAGTAACCTAACAGCGGTCGAAACAGTCCCAGCAGGCTTTTATTTCCCACTGTTGGGAGAAAACAAACCTTCAAATGACCCACTGATCATCCAGGCCACTATATTTAATGTCGATGTTCGCAGAGTCTACCTAGACGGTGGAAGCGAATGCGATGTTATATTCGAACATTGCTTCCTCAAAACGCCAGACTCCATACGGACCCGAAATCTCAGATCCCTTGCCCGTTTTCTCAAAACATTATGGTAAAGTGCATCGACCCAGATTTATTAAAGATGGGAGATATAACCGGACAATACATGTCTCACGCCACCATGTGACTTGGCATGACCTCTAGATCGGATCTGAAGATCTCCTCCCGGTTTGGAGATCCTTTTCCTAAAAAAAAAAAATCCCTTTGCTGCGACACGCAGCGACCAGATATGAGATCTCCTCCTTGCTTGGAGATCCCCTTTAAAAAAAATATACATATATATATATATATATATATATGTCTGCTGCGTTACGCAGCCTCTCTGTTTCGAGATCCCCATATTTTTAGAAGATTCATCTTTGCTACGACGCGCAACCATTATATCTGAACATCTCCTATTAAGTTTGGAGATCCTCTTTTTAAGAAACATCTCTGTCGCGACTCGAAGGCACAGTAGCTCGCTACGACACGAAGGCTTCTCTGTAACGAAGACTCCCGAAGCCTCCACATTTAAAGATCATCTCGATGTTAAGAACCTGGTTGCTAAAGGACCTATCACGAAGGCACGGTAGCTCGTTACGGTATTAAGGCTTCTCTACAACTAAGGTGGTCCGTAACGAAGGCTATAATCCAAGGATTTGATCTAGGTCCAAATATATCCTTGCTGCTTGGACACCCCCATGAAGCTGACAGGAGATGACGGTATATCCCTACAATGGGATGAAGATTCAACGTTACGCAACGTCACGAACCGGCTGCGCTACAAAGCACGTGGGTCACAAAGACTAATCATTATTACACAGCCCCATCAATGAGCTATGCTAGAGAGGGTAATCAAAACCGTCTCCTATAAAACCTCTAGATTGGAAGACCTCTGTATTGCTATATAATGACCTCATACCCAGAGAACCATCCGCAGACCTTCCGAAGCTCAGATCCGAAGGTCTAGCAACAACTTATGTCCTGCACGCCTACTATAGCCTCAGGTCCGACGGCCCATCCAAGAACATTAAACAACCTCGGCCCCAAAGGCCTATCCGCAGATCTTCCGGAACTCGGATCCGAAGGATTCCGAATACCTTACATAACCTCATATTCGAAGGACAAGGAAAATCTCGAAGTAACCTACAAAGCTCGGGTTCAAGGGTCCAAATGCATCTCACGTCCCGCATACTCTACATGACCTCAGGTCCGAAGGTCCATCCTTATGCCTTACATAGATATATGCTCGAAGGCCCATGCGAAGCCCAGATCCTGCCGATCTTCCAAAGCTTGGATCCAAAGGTCCAGAAACAGCTCAGACCCTGCGAAGCTTACGAAGCTCAGATCCCGAAGGACAATCCGCAGGCCTTCCGTAACTTAAGGTCCTAAAGGTTCCCTAAAACCTTCATAAACCCCTTAAAGATTTTACCATCTCAGAGCTCAATAACCGAATTTATTCCACAAGAAGAAATCCGACTACGTAACTCCACGCGTCAAATGTGCAAAGGATATCCGGATTTATGAATAACCTTCACCTCTGAGAGCCGTTATCCAAACTACTCAAAAGGGGTTAAAACGCTTATACTAGCCTTTCCAAAGAAGGTGCAAATATTTGGGAGAACCGCAAGAATTAGCCTTGATATACTAATAATTAGTCTAATAATAATATTATTATAATAAAATAATAGATCGAATGTACGTTTTATTGCTAACCATCAATATTTTAATAAGGTTTATAATATTATGGATCCTGAATGTGTTATTTCGGTTTTATTAACATGTTATACGGTTCATAATTGGTAAAACTTTAATATAATAAAGATCAATAATTTTGAATTACATTTGGAAGGTTAAAACTTTCCAATACAATAACATGTCACAATATTGTTCATAAAACTTGGTTTTATTCCATCCATAACTGCTTCCTTTACGAGAAGACCTATTAATTTGCTATTGATTTATATTAGTAATACTATAATTTGATTTGTCAATGTTAAAATCTCTCTAACTAGTTAATTGGATTGATTGTTAGAGTGAGATACTAAAGTATACATATGCATATTATATTGATGATTTTAGTCGTAATCGATTCTTTCACTGTCATATGGAAAAGCTAATTACCAAAAAGGTATGATATGATATATGTCTATATGATATACATAAAGTTTTTGTTTTGATAAGTCATGGTTAGTCGAACATGTAAGATGAAAAGTTTAATTAATTATGCTTAAATAATAGTGGGTTATATATAAATAAATAAATAATAATTGTACCATATGCTGGTTGATATGTGAAATTAATCTTCTTAGAAGGTTGAGGCAATGGCATCATAAACAAAATAAAGTTAAAAGAGCAAATTTATCACTCAAAATGTTAAGAGCAAGTTGACACTTATTTTTTTTTCTTAAAATGGTAAATAGAAAAATATAAATAAAAAGGGATAAATTATATAGTTTCATAGATATTTACTTATGTTCACTATCTGTTTTGTCTTTAATCTTTATAAAAGTATTGTGAATGTGAATATTTCTAGTCATTTCAACTTGAAAGTTTGAATCGTTTGGCCAGATATTCCTACTCTCTTCTTTTACATGCGTTTTTTTACTGAATTAAAGTGGAGTAAAGAAACCAGTTATAAAGTCTATTTTTATGAAAATGAAATGGGCATATGGATATAAACGTAATAATTAATAGTACAGGTGTGCAACTACAATACTATACCCAACCATATTATATATTAGCAAATGAAGCTTAACACAACTGCAAGATGTATCTCTAGTTTTTCCCATAAGTCTTCGGATCGACTCTTAGGAATGACAAGTCTGTTGGTTTTTTCCCTGAATCACCTGTAACGGTTTATGGTCTACATCTCGTAGTCTAGAGTACGTGCAAGGCTTCACCATTATACGGTGAGGTGTTCCCTGATGTCGAATACCGACTAACTGTTCAAAAAAAAAACAAATATAATTACTATATGTTTTCTGACTTTGAATTCTTTTTAATATGGTAGCTCCACCTACTATGTATCCTTCGGCAAATTATCGAACATTGCATTAAAATATCAAACATGGTTATCATACTTATGACCAAGAATATAAATACATCCAAAATAATTTTAATATCATGAGCTAACGGCTTACCAACTGTGCACAAACGTAAATGTTGTTTTTAATAAAAGTTACATATCATCTCCCTAGATGATATGATGTATAATAATTTAAGACCATGCTGCCCATGGAGACCAGATGTCAAGTAAATTTGACTATTTTATATATATATGACCATGACGAGAGTCAAAGCATGAGAAGTCAAACCATGAGAAGTCAAACCGTCCATATATTATCCATATGGATATTGTAATTTTTGCATAGGTATGTAATTTCTTAAGACTTGCAACATACGTCTACCATTTAATTCAACCTAAACAATATCTACTTATTATGTGCGAGTCCATAAATTACGGAATGTATAAATTAAATTCATCATTTTCTTTTAGCTTTGCACCTTTATATTTTAACCATATATCATCAAACATGTTTTATAATATTCAGGGGAAATCTAAAAGGTGTGCAAACCCGATTTCCAGTCGGAAGATAAGTTTAAAGGGGAGATAAATTTTCAAAATTTTGCTATATATATATATATATATTTTATATATAATGTATAATATGTTAAGTTAAAATAGGTGTTATAAGTAAATAAGTAACTATCGTCTGTAATTTTAAACTTATGATCTTATTATGCATATATAATTTTCTGTTATATTGCTGGTTATCATTTATGAAAAAAAACGTTGATTATATATTTTAATTTGGTAGAAATTAGGGGTATTTTTTTATTGGTTCGACTAGGGTGTTTCAATTCTTAGGGCCGCCACTCATAATATCGTATAGTACAACATATTACTCCGTAAAACATATTTCATGGTATACAACTAAAACATGATGATATACAGTCACCAATATTAATTTATGGTGTTGATTTGATATGAGAGAGAGTGAGTTTGCTTCTTTTTTGTAACTTGGTTGATTTAAAACGATCATGAAAAAAACTTATTTTTAATGAAACTATATGAACAATTTGAAGATAAAATTTGAAAGGACGATCGCATATGTGATATGTTGCTCCTCTTTCGCCCTTTTCGCTCTTTTCGCTGTTCCTTGTGTTGATTATGAGTTGCTATTTAAAATGTTACGTTAATATGGTCTATATATATAAAAGCAAAAAGGTCTGCATGCCAGAATATAATTTTCTTTTATTTTTAATAAAAGTTTATTCTTATTTTATGTAAAATAATTAATTAATAAATAGTTATTTATTTTATAAAATAATAATGTTAGATTATAAATTTTTTATTATTTTATAAAAATATTTATTATATTATTTATTTTTTTATTATTTTATAAAAATTAATAATATTTTATACACACTTATAATTTTTTTAGAGAAAGTACTAATATTTAAATTTTATAAAAATATATTTATTAATTATTTATATTATAAATTACATTCCATTCCATTCCATTTAATTCTGGTCAACCAAACAAATACAAATTATAATTCATTCAAATTCCAATTCCATCAGATTCCAATCCATTCAGTTTCCAATTCCTTCAAATTCCAATTCCTTTGACAGATTCCAATTCCTTCAAAAACATTCCGCGAACCAAACGCCCCCTTAGCTAATTCAATCGACGTAAATGATTTAGTGCTTCTTTATGATGTAAGTAACTACCAATAACCAAGTTTTCAAAGTACAGAAAACTAGGACTAAAGAGGCTTTACCGTTCACAATACAAGACGGCCAGCATTCAATGCCTCAAGGAAAAGACCAAAAGACTCGATTAGGGAACCACTCCAGAAAGAACTCAGCTCATACTGCCAAAAATTGAAAATAAAACTCATTGAAAAGGTTGAGCCTTATGTTATATTTACAACGACTATAAGTAAAGCCCCAAAAATTTATCCCGTTTAGAGCCCAAAAAAGGTTGAACCTAATGTTATATTTACAATGCTAATCAAGTACAATCACAATATTTAATGTTGTTTTGGAGTGAAATCGATCAAATGTGTCAAATCTCCCTTTACATACTAAAGGAGGGTGAAGAAGAATTTCAAAAAAGCTTAGTTGACAAGCTCACACCCTCGTCACATCGGATCTATGACATCATTACTGATGATTTTGGTGTGTATTTCTCGGTATATAAGTGTGTGTATAAGTCTTTGGGCGGGCTATTTGAATTTTGAAAATGAAAATCTCATGATAAACAGGATTTCCTGCAATTTGAATAGCAGGTTTGCTATCACAGAAAATACTAACAGGTAATTTATACTTAACCTTCAAATCATCCAACAATTTCAGAATCCACAACACTTCACTAGTAACAGAGGCGATAGCTCTGTACTCAGATTCAGCATAAGACCTAGAAACAGTACCTTGTTTCTTACTTTTCCAAGAAACGAGACTATTTCCTAAATAAACACAGAATCCAGTTATAGACCTCCTAGAGGACAAACATTTTCCCCATTCTGCATCAACATAAGAAAATAAATCAAGGGTATTACTTTTATCAATACAAACACCTCTTCCTGGAGACAATTTTAAATATCTCAGGACATGCATAGCAAGTTTAAGGTGTGATAGAAGAGGAGCATGCATATATTGACTCAGACAGTTCACAGCAAAAGCAATATCAGGTCTTGTAATAGTAAGATAAATTAGCTTACCTACAAGATTTTGATATTCAGTAACACCAGTTAACAACTTATCATCTTTACTTTCAACACATTTGACAGTAACATTTTGATCAAGGGGAGTTTTTAAAGGTTTACTACCAAGTAACCCTAAATCTCTTAACAATTCCATACAATACTTCCTTTGAGTCATACATAAACCAGACTTGAACTCAAGAATTTCAATTCCCAGAAAGTACTTAAGCTTACCAAGATCTTTAATTAAGAACTTAGAACTTAAATACTCTTTAAACTTGTTAATCTCATCAATATTGTTACCAGTGATAACAATATCATCCACATACACAAGTAAAACAAGGATAACATCTTTATCAGATTTAATGAACAAGGAATAATCATTTTTACACTGTTCAAACCCATGAGACTTTAAAGTTTCACACAATTTTTCATTACATTGTGTAGGAGCTTGTTTTGACCCATATAAAGACTTATTTAACTTACAAACCTTGGTTCACCTTCAGAAAAATATCCTAATGGTAACTCCATATAAACATCTTCTACAAGATCTCCATATAAAAAAGCATTGTTAACATCTAATTGATATAAGAGCCAACCCTTATTGACAACAAGAGTAAGAATACATCTTATAGTAACCACTTTCACAACAGGAGAGAAAGTTTCCTCATAATCAATACCAGCCCTTTGACTATAACCTTTTGCAACTAACCTAGCCTTATACCTTTCAATTTCACCAGTAGATTTATATTTTATCTTATAAATCCATTTAAACCCTGTAGGCTTTCTATTTTCAGAAAGATCAGTAAGAATCCAAGTGTTGTTTCTATTTAAAGCTTCCATTTCTTCATTCATAGCATTTATCCAATTTCTATCTTTACAAGCTTGACAATAAGTTTCTGGCTCAACACTTTTGTTTAATTCAGAAGTAAAGCAGAAATTTTCATGACTCAAATAAGAATAATTCACAACTCTTTCAATCCCATACTTAACATTTCCTTCTATAACATAATCATTAAGATTCTTAGGGAGATTAGAAATTCTATTAGACCTTCTTAGATTAGTCTCATCTTGAAGGTTAGTATCTCTTTGAATTGGTTCAGAATTAAATTGAGACTCATTGCCCTCAGGAAGATTTATAGCATGTTCATCAAGTTTTGCAGTTCTTTCCTCTCCTCTTGCAGCACTAGAAGTACTGGTTTAAGAATTGGATTCACCACCATCACTTACTTCAGCATCTCTCCCTTCATCATTGGGACTTTTAGAACTTTCTGACTCACTAAATATATCAAAAAAAAATTGTATGATCTAAACCTTAAATTTCATTAACTTCAGAATCAGTCATTTTGTAAGGAAATTTACTTTCATAAAACTTTACATCTCTAGAGTAAAAAAAACTTTTATTTTCAAGACTAAACAATTTGTAACCCTTTTTAACATTAGAATAGCCAACAAAAACACATTTTTCAGACCTACTTGCAAACTTATCAGACACATTTAAATTTGTTGAAAAACAAAGACATCCAAAAGTTCTAAGATGGGAGAGACTTGGCTTAAAGCCATAAACCAACTCAAAGGGACACTTACCATTCAAGACAGAAGATGGCAACCTGTTAATAAGATAACAAGCAGTTACAACACATTCAAACCATAAATAGAGAGGTAGCTATACCATACTGTTGAGGTGAATAAGGAATAATAGTTTGATGATTTATACCATTTGAGGAACAAAACAGATTAAAAGTTGAGTTTACAAACTCTGCACCATTATCACTCCTAAACACTTTAACTTGTTTGTTGAACTGACATTTCAAAATTTGATAAAACTTTTGTATATTAGAACCAACTTCTTCTTTTGATTTTAACAAGAAAATCCACACAGCCCTAGAGTAATCATCAACAATGGTGAGAAAATATTTGTATCCTTCTTTGCTTTGAACTCTATAAGGCCCCCGTACATCAAGATGAACAAGATCACCCAATCCCCTTGACTTATATTCACTTAAAGGCAAGGTTGTAGAACTCGGGAATCGGGATCGGATCGGCGAGATGGGGAGACGGGAGATTTTGAAAAATCGGGGAGATATCGGATTGGGTGAATAGTGAATAATAATAATAATTTATGGAAATATATGTAACAAAAGTTTAAAAATTTATTAAAAACTCATAAATCTTGACATTTTTTATACTTTTTTAAAAATTGACAAATATAAATATAAATAAATATAAATATATGATATATTCTAAGAATATAGATATTTAAAAAAATAAAAAAAACTTTTGTTGACTTTGACCCGATATTTGACCGATATTTAACCGATATTTCGAGATTTGACCCGATCCAACGATTTTTCTAACGTTGACCAGCGTTGACCCGAGATATGACCCGATCCTAGCATCTCGTCTCCTTAACTGGCCGATCCCGATCCAAGATCCAATATCTCGGCCGAT
>JANDBE010057564.1:0-11818 GCA_024320915.1 Erigeron philadelphicus
ACTACCCGACATCTCTCCTTGGTTATATTGGCGTAAATCCGTGCATGCCACGTTGATACCTTCGGGGAATCGCCAACGAATAACCTAAAACCCCTCAAATCCCTTTTCTTGACCTATTTACGGTTTGGTGTACAATCAGGATTCATACTGGCCCTTTTGTGTTTGCTTTAAAAGTGTTTGATGAAATGTTTGAAAAGAAATAGCTTGAAGTATTTGCAACGGAATGTTTCGTGATCTATTATTAGTTATGTTTTCATCTAATCATCCAACATCGCAAATCTGTAAGTATTTACTACCCGCTCCTTGATATGCATCTAATGATAGTTCCCTTATTCCGTTGTGTAGATGTTTATGCCAAATTATTCAGTTCCAATCCTTTGGTATATCTTCATTTTATTCTGAGTTTTTACAGTAACTATATAAAGGAAGTGAATTTTTTTTTAGAGATTTAACTACTTATTAGTGATAATGTTTATAGCTGATTTGGGGTTAACCTACTTGGTAAATGATCTACGAGTGTAAATTAGGGATCAATCCTTGACACAAGCATATTTAGGAGACTTAGGAGAGTAATGTAGTTACGGTAATAGATTTAACCTCTTATCATAGCTGTTTAAAAAACGAGTACATTTTAAAGGTTCGGGTTTCCCAAGCCACATAAATTGGAAATTGGCAAGTATTTTTGGTTTTTGTGATGCTAATAAAGTGGCGCAGCTTATGTCCGTGGTTATATCGGCTAAAATAACTTGTTAGATGCGACCCAACCAAATACCTTGGCAATGGGCTAGCTAGCTCAAAGTTCTATACATCAGATACAATACTAATACATGATTTCTAAAGTTGCACAGAAAAACGAGAGAAGTGCATAAATTTAGGTGCAATGAGACCATATTTTTATATCTAAAGATATAATAATTTGTTGTACAATATTAGTTGTTTGAATGGTAGTTTGTTGTGCAATATTAGTGTACTTTTCGAAAATTTGGCCCTTTTGTAGACTTTAGGGGACTACACAAAGGCGATAAGTGATTTTTCAAGATAAGAAAGGTCAATCTGGATAATATCATATATTGGTATCATGAAGATACACAGGCTTACGTTGATGATATTGAACCATATAAGATGATCCAGGCCATGTGTAGGCTTTCTTGTAGTGTTTGTGATAATAATACTGATAATGGATCCAAGAGAAGAACTCAGTTTGGTAAAATTCATCGGCTTAAGGATCATTTGTTTTTTCAATATAAATTGTTCATGTGCAACTTGTGCTTGAAAGGAAGGAAGGAAGGTTGGTGTCTATATCTGTATTTTTGCTTCTCTTTTTCTAAAATTAGCAAAGTTGTTTAACATGATTTCGTTGTTCGTAGGTATTTATATGTGAACAAAAGTTGTATACCAGAGCACAATTAGAGAAACATATATATACAAGCGACTCTCGAGTTGATGGAACCGAAGGAAGGTGAAAGAGGTGACTTCAAGGGGCATGTCTTATGTAAATTCTATAGTTTATGGTTTTATGAAGATAAGGCTATATAGGCATATGGAGATCGAACATTACCACTGTTCTATATGCAAATGGTAATACATATATGTATATATAGCCTTATAGTATCTAACACATCCTATTATGTGCAGCTAATGAACACAAGTTATTTAAACTCTTTATTTTTTATTTTTTTAGCAGACGAAATTTTGGCAAATATGACTATTACAAATATTTTGATGACTTAGAGATAGGTTGTTTCTTTTAATCATAATGTTAGTTCGTCTTTGAGCTTCTATATAACTCAACTCATCAAGTTATAATGTTGCAAAATCATTTTCCGCCCAGAACTTATTTATTGTGAAGAAGTTGTTTGCCTTTCTAAGAAGTTCGTCCTTTTTCTATCTGAAGGTAAAATTATTAGCTAAATGACTCGCATCACATACACAAGTTGCAGCCCATAAGGGGGGAAGACACATCAAGATGTTAGGTAAAAATCTTTAAATCCTAATTTTGTTTTCAAATTGCAGTTACGCAGAACTAAAAAGCATTTTCTGGGCCATATATCACGAGTAAGGCGTAATGCTCTCCAGGTTTGTCTTCTTAGTTTATGCTCAAGACATTTAAATCAGAATATAATCCTTGCTCACTTTGATTTTTAATGGATATGGCAAGATGGGCGGGTTAGATAACATGTTATACACTATCAATGTCGGAACAGGTTTTAGAGGGTCGTCTATAAACATGTTGTCAATTTTACCTTTTTACAAGTATTTAACATGTTACTTGTGATTATGAAAATAATAATACTATAATATCAATCCAAATATTTAACTAAATAATAGGAGGTTGTATGCACTTTTGATATACTTTGGCAACTTTTAACAAGTTCAGTTCTTCTTCTAACTAATTTTTAAATTGGTCAATATGATCACTTGACATTGAACACTACTATTGGTGACCCAAACATAAGTTGTTGAGCTGAGATTATCAACTTCAGTTTTTATTGACTAACTAGTACTCAGGCTCGTCCAATGGACGGGTAGTCTGAAAATATATTAATCAAAATTAAAAATTGGAATTAAAGTTTATTAAATAGATAATGGAAAGAATTAGAATACCTAAAAATCAAACATAAAACGATTCAAAGTATGAAGTATTCAAAGTAAATGACCTATTTGAAGTTAAAATTGTCACAGGTTTTGAAGAAATTTTTTATAAACCACGTTCATCGTATGATTGGTTGGTCGTCCATCTTCGTCACAAATAAGGATTTTCAATCCTTTCCTGCTTTTAACCCTCGACATTGCAACGTATAGTTGGCCATGGGTGAAAACTGGCTTAGGTAAATAAAGGCCCACGTTTTCCAACGATTGCCCCTGGCTTTTGTTAATAGTCATTGCAAAACAAATGGAAAGAGGGAATTGTCTTCGTTGAAATTGGAAAGGCATTTTCTTATCTGAACTTGTCATTTTCATACGTGGTATATATGTTATGTGCCCGACATGACTGCCTGAAATAACTGCTGCCTCGATAACATGTTCACAAAGTCTTTTAACTTGTAATCGCGTACCGTTACAAAGTCCTTGTTGCTGATCAATATTCCTGAGCAACATGACAGGGGTACCCACCTTGAGAGTCAGTTTATGATTTGGAAGACCTGACATCTTAATTTTATTTAGGAAGTCTGGAGAGTATAAATCTGGACTCATGTTTGGGTTTAAATCTGATTGAGAGATTGAATCCGAGCTGAGGTATTCCCTCTCTTCACCACGAAGTGTTGCCAACATCATGTCGTTAATCAGATTGACTGTTTCATGTGTCGGTGCAAGGATCGCCCTGTCTTCAAAGTATCTAGTTTCATACAATCTAGAAACATACTCTGGATATATGCATTCAATTATGTCACTCAACGGATCATGGTTAGATTTTATCAGGAGGTCGTCCGGGATTTCAATTTCTACCTCCCCATCGTTTGGTTCAGAAAGCTTTCCGTCGCCCACTTTTAGAAGCCATTCAGCAAATTCTTTGATTTCTTGTTGTTGCCTTGTATTTGAGCCTTGTTGTAGTCTCATATTAACTGTAAGTTTTAGAACTGTACAAAAATCCCAAATATAAGACGATTTGAGTGAAGCGTTGACAATTTCACTTCTGGAACCACCGGGTACGACTGGAAGAATCTGCCTAAAATCACCACCAAAAACAATAACTTTTCCACCAAATGGCATGTTGTTTTTCAGGATGTCTCTAAACGTTCTATCAAGAGACTCAAAAGAGTGCCTATGAATCATGGGAGCTTCATCCCAAATAATTAAGCTTGTTTCTTTCACTAACTCAGCCAACCAACTTCCCGGCAATATGTGACAAACAGAATCTTCATTGACGTTGATTGGAATGGCAAATCTCGAATGAGCCGTTCTTCCACCATTTAGCAACAGTGAAGCAATGCCACTTGAAGCTACGTTCAGAACGATTTTTCTTTTGGATCTTAAAGCAGCAGACAGAGTTTTCCAAACAAAGGTTTTACCGGTGCCTCCGTAGCCGTATAAAAAATATACACCCCCACTGTTTGCAGCAACAGAAGATAGAATGGTATCATAGACCTGCTTCTGTTCAGCCGTTAGAGATGTACATAACCTGTTGTGCTCAGCCGTCATTGTGGATTTACTGTATGAAAGTTCGTCTTGCATGAGACGGTTTGTGGATCCTTCAAAAAAATCAGTCTCAGTGGGTAAAGGCATGTTTCCAAAGTTTTTTAGTGACATCCCATTGGCTTGTAGTATCATTTCTATCTGTTTCAAAGCCAAGTTTTGTAGTTGATCAGCATCAAGTATCATATCTGCGTGTGGAGGGAAAAATAATCCATTAAAGTTTGTCAACATATAATTAAAGACCATGAAACATAAATGATATATTTGACGTTTGTGAGGATATTGAAATAAAAAAGTATACAGAACCTGGCCATTTGTGTATAATATGTTGATTGTGAAGAATCCCTTCAATAAGGATATCTTTAGTCGCATTCCAAACGGTATGAGGTTCTGTTAAGCAATCTGTGACAATCATGGTAGCGAACAAAGTTCTGAGATATCTTCCCGATGCATACTGACTTGCTTCTGTTATAGCGTCAATGTATTCCCTATCATCATCGAGCAATCCAAGAGCATAGCAAGCGTCTTTGTACTCTTCACAGTACTTGCCATTAACCGTTTTTATGTCTTCATAACTTTTTGGTCCCTTCACCCTGTTCAAAAGAATTCTCAGGTAGTAAAGAGGTCCTGCCGATGGTGAACAGTGATGTAGTCTTCCAATACTCTTAGGCCCTGATCTTGGTTTCCATTTATTTTTTTGTGCATCCCATACAAAATGTTCAGGTAGCTGAACATATGACAACGTACGGGCAAGAGCATATTTTTTGTTGCATTCAAACCAACCCAAAAAGATTGATACATTCACTGATGGTTTAGTCGCAACTTCATCAAGGGCTACTTCTTCATCCCATGTAACACTCTGTTCTCCCTCACAATGATAAGGAAGTCTCATAACAGCTGGCTTTCGGTAATGAATATCGAAAGCAAAAATTCTCCATACAGACTCACATGCAGATATGTACCGACAATCATAGTAGTTGTTTATCTCATCGACATCTCCTGTGGTTACGGCAAGGGTAGCCCTATCATTTCCTTTGGTGATGTATTTAAATAGATATTTAATAGATCCAACTTGGTTACACCACTCGATATTTATGTGTGCCTCGTATCTCCTCAATAGAAAAGGGTTGTAAGCAACAACATATCGATTGTCCAAAGGTATTTTTCCTTTGATGTATTCTCTCCCGTCTTTCCGTCTTCTGTAAATTGGAAAACCATCGTCATCAATCTTTGTTTTATCGTTGTAATCTTTTGGGAAGTGTTTGGTACAATTTCCTTTAACTGTGCATGGAGCTTTTTTGTTAGATTTTCCACAAGGACCATGCATCATGAACTGAGTCACCAGGCGGAACAGCTTAGGGTCTTCTTTTTCGTCAGGCAGCTCGGCGCAAATAACCCTGTCAATGTCTTCAGCAGTTGGTAATTTGCATTGTTGCTCCAGGAATACACATATATGACTGTGGGGGAGTCCTCGCTTTTGGAATTCGACGGTGTATACAACTGTGTCGATAAGAAGATGTTTGTGAGTTCATTGTAAAATGATACAGTATATATTTTGGATTAAATATACATTAGGTATAAAATAAATCATTTAAATGTTTGAATTGATATTCGTATCTTACTTGCTTGTGTTTTGCCAAAAATATGTTCCTTATGTATGTCTTTGATAAACTGGTCGAGCTTAATTTTGAACATCCTTGAGATACATGTCGCCTTGTCTTCTGGTTTCAGCTTAGTGTCTTTAAGATACCTTTTAATTTCAGGCCATTTTGGGCTACATGTAAATGTCAAAAACAGATCAGGATACCCAAAGGCTTTAACCAAAGCCATTGCATCTAGATAGTTTTGGACCATGTATCGCTGGCTCCCTGCAATAAACAATCAACAATTTTTCTTATTAAAGTTATCCGGTTACTTTGAAATAAGAAAAATCGAAATATATTATGGTGTCAAATTTGTTGCAAAAATTATACAGTTATTTTTAATATGTCAACATAAGTTAAACCATAAGTTTATTTAATTGGAAAAGAAGCATAGTTTCATGTACCTGTAAAAGATGATGGTAAGACTATGCGTTTGCCGACACTTGAACCGTCTGTATTTCCATTCTTTACAGCCTCCTGTATAGTAGATAACTTAGAGCCTCTATATTTTTTCTGCTGTTTACGATGGTATGATAATCTTTCTGCCTCAATCATGGTATATGTATCGACCAAATACTGCTGATATAGTTTTCTAGAATTTTGTAATAAAGAATACCCATTGTCTCTATCCTGAATTTTGTATGCAATATATTCACGCATTGACACTCGCGATCTTTTCTTGATGTCATTACCATCATCTTCCACGTCTCTATGGGGTATATCGGTCCGGTAACCGTCCTCAGCATATGGCATCAATAAAGGATATTGCATGGCAAGGTATAATGGATGTAACTCACTTATACGTTTAAGTTGTCCGCTATTCTTTTGAATAATGATGTCTCTTTTGTCAAAGGTTGTTCCAATATCACCGACAATTAAAGCAGCAACCTCATCTGCCGTAGGTAAATCATACTGCCTACCATCTCTGGTCCTACGACCGATAAGTCGTAATGTAAAATTCTGTTGGTTGTCTTCTTCAAATCTGTCTCTGGCCATCCTATATTGCTTGACTAATGGATTATGCTGATCAAGTAGAGCTTGAAGTTCCATTGTAAGTGAGTCATTTAGTTTCGAGTTCTTCGTTGTGAGTGTTGAGGAACCATGCTTGGAACTGTTATTAAAGATCAAATTCAGCATTATTAAAAATAATCTTACCTTTAGAAACAAATGAGTATGTAATAAGAAACAGGTAAAAAACATATAAATTATATTTTACCTTAAAGCAGTTTTCCGATTTGCTAACTCGTTCGCCGTATCAAATATATATAACTGACCAAACCTTGGTATATATCCTTCTTCTGGGAGCAGAGTCCCTAGGCGATGGAAGTTTTGTCCATGTATTCTAAAACAATATGGTCCGTTTCCACTGTTGACGGAATGGTCAACCTTACCACCCATTGATGTAAAAGAGAACATCATATTGTAAGCACGGATATTTTCGATAAAGTTGGCGCTAAGAGGATGCTTATTATCAAGCAGATCAACTAAAAGTTGAGGAGGTTGCTTTGCAACATTTGGAAGCTGTACTTTACCATGACGACAACATAATGAATATGCATTTTTGGGACCTTTGTGATGATTACCCCTAAGTGTCTCATCGTACCACATATACGCTCCACACATTGAACACTTATATGTGGGATCTCCATGATCTAGATAGTCTGTAAAATCAATAAATGAAAATATTATTATATATAAAATAATAAAAACAATTTAAAGTAAGTGATTACCTTCTGAAGTGGGTGATATGTCATCATCATCGTTGTCAATGTCCTCACCCAAATCAGAGTCATTGTCATAATCATTATCATGCTGAGGGGTTGGGAAAATTGGCGGATTGCATGTGAGAGATATATGATTATTTGTACAGATACGCAATATATATCTGAATCATTATCGTTACTCATATAAAAGTTATAAATAAGAATAAAAACATATTTATTGAATATGCAATAACATAATATACCATTTTCGGGTTGGTCGTCATGTGTTGGCCTTGTAGAGCATGATCCTTTATATAAGTTGGTATTCGTTTTAGTCAACGTACATGGAGTGGTAATATTTCTTGGGTTGTATTGTTGAACAGCAGCTACAATACGATGATTATGTCAAATTTTGTTTGTCAAAAATACAGTGAACCAAATTTGGTTATCATACAATTATAGAACATTACCGTTACATAATATACTTGGTTGTCCTCGACGTATGGTAGTTACTTTATCCATAGTCACAACAGTTTGCTTTAGACAGATTTTGGCTTGCCTCCTTCTTTGATCAAGGATGTCCTTCCTTAACTTTCTTGCATTAGCTGCTCTTATTCTATCTACAGAAATTGCTACATATGTGGAAAATAAAAGTAAATTATAGTATAATTTGAGATGTTGTTGCATGAGTTAGTATGACTATTTTGCATGGTCTAAGAATTGTTGATTTAAATTTGTGTATAACAGAATACATCAGATATAAGAAAAAGCCTGATATCAATTTAAATTAATACCTTTAGATAAAATCCTTTCAACCAATTCTCTTTTATGATCTAAGACAACAGGAGATGGGTTTGGATTGTATTTGGTTCGACTCCTTTTTTGATCAAGAATGTCTTTCCTTAACTTTCTTGCATTAGCCCATAAAATCCTTTGATCGACTTTTGGAATGTGCTTTGTTGGGTTTCTTTTTTTATCCAGAATAATTTTCCTAGTCTTTCTTGCATTCTTTGCTCTTAAACTAACAACGGAATTACCTGCATATGTTCAAGATAAAAGTACCCTACTAAAGACATAGTTCGTTAAAGACATAGTTCGTTATATTATAATATGAAAACGATGAATATATAATATAGTTATAGTAATTTGTAAATATACCGGCTGATACTATCCTTGCTCGAACATTACGTGTGTGCGTTTCAGTAGCAGCATCAATATGAGATTGGTTTTGAACTTGATTCGGTTGTGCTCTTTTTTTAGCCATAATGTTTTCACTTAATTGTTTTGCATTCAGGGGTGATTTTAGTGTGCTGACCCGTTTAAGATAATTTGTTGCTGATTGTCTTAGCTATTGTATACGTATATGTTTATTTAAGATGAGGATCGAATGAATAGTAAGGGTTGGATTATGGGTCATATGGAATCATACTTATATAATACTCTGTATATATCCAACGTATATGCAAGTTTCTATACACTAATTTGATACATATTATTATCCAAGTCCAACTACAATTACAATTCTACCATCATAAAGTTATATATTTGAACTATATAATTAAAGGAAACTTTCAATATACTAATTTGATACATATTCAAATTAAAAGGCTAACTATAATGGTAGCTGTTAAACGATTTAAGAAAAGTGTTACTATATATGATGTATATTAATATTAATTGGTATTTTATATAAACCGACCTATCTAATAATCTCATTTGCTTTTGAGTTTTGATTTTTCGTTATTTGTATGTTATATGTGTACTACTTGCTCTTGGGAATTTGTCATTACTTGAGAGGTGCTTAATAAAGTTAATACACTAAATTGATACATAAAAAAGGGGGTCCAATACAGTAGGACTTCAACTTCACTTCCTTGAGGAACCTGTGCTACTGGTTTCCAGGAGGAACTTACATAATACTTTCTAATTTGTCTCTAATTAGACTTTTCATTTTTATCATTTCAACGATGTTAATCAAAGGTTTGTGTTGCATTTTTAATACTTATCATGTGATTACGTGGATACATCCACTTTATTAAATTGGGACAAAGGTGAAGACCAATGGAGTTTGTGAGTTTGCTGTTCAAAAGAGCTACTCGAGACACCACTTATAAGAACAAATTTTGTATGCATAACATTAGAAGTAAAGTAATACTATGTACTGTCTTCCATGGTTATGGGACACAATGCCGTATTTGATGTTATATGGGGAGGTGAGAGGCTGCTTCCATAATAGGACTTCCGGCATAACATTAATATGAAAAAGAAAAACGTAACCAAGAAACTCGGTGTCAGGAATGTTTTCTGTCAACTCTGACCCATCTTCAATAGTGAGCTTGATAGTATTATGGGCAGCTTGTGATTGTCGTCTTTGATTTTCCATCTGAATATCAAAAGCAGTCATGTCCACAGAAACACCTTGTTGATTGACTACATTCATAGTTATTTCAACTGGAAATCCATATGTATCGTATAAAAGAAAGGCATCTTTACACAACAAACAACGTTTTTCTTGACGTTTCTGGTGTACTAATAGTCATATATGTGTTCTCAATTGCAATGGTATCTGTATGTTGCTTGTTCATGAATGAGGTAAGCTTTAAAAAGTTTGTGTTACCCTCTATAAGTTTTTATCTCAAAACAGCCAGGTTATTACTTAACGGGCTTCTTTACAATTTCAAATATTCCTGTTGCATATAAAAGGCGACGCAGGGATACATTCTGCTAATTAACTCCGTTTTGTCTCAAATGAAAAAAATATCACAACCACGTCTAATATGACTGCCTAGAACAAAAAAACTTTAAGTAAATGGTGGCATCCACTACCCATCCTGATTGGTTTCAAAAGGCATACCCTCATGCCTATACTGCCTAGAACTGTTGCTCTTGCAATGACATCCAATTTTGTTGGTCACACAAATGTCTAACAAACAATGTAGATGCTGA
This sequence comes from Erigeron philadelphicus, assembly GCA_024320915.1. Classification (NCBI taxonomy): domain Eukaryota; kingdom Viridiplantae; phylum Streptophyta; class Magnoliopsida; order Asterales; family Asteraceae; genus Erigeron; species Erigeron philadelphicus. The sequence goes on from JANDBE010057564.1 coordinate 10,427, forward strand.
TACACACATGAATGATAAAGAAAAAAAACATGGCCAAATTAAAATAATGCATTATCCATAAATGAGTACCATACAAATATCATTGGGAAAACAAAATATCAAAAACAAATGTCATGAACCAACTGTGATGAAATAGTAACAGAAAAAAAAAACAATATCCGAATAATTCCTGGTAGACTATTAAAATTAAAAAATGGCCAGAACTTCTGATCCATTCTTGCAGCACCTACTTTTTGTTAAGTTGGGTCGTCTTACGCGCCTTACGCATAGAAGAAGCATCAACAATGTCATCAGCAGCAACATCAATGCAAAGGCGTTTTCGGGGAGGGCTGGTTGCAATACTTTCACCTGACAAATTGGACTGAGAACCCTCGGATTCTGATGTTACATCCTATAATGAAGTTTATACGTTAGTCCTTTACTTTAAGCGTACATACTTAAAAGAATTACTTGGAACATATTTTTAGCTGATATCATTAAGGTTGTGTAACAATTAAAAAGGGTTGTAATGGGTCAGACTAATTAGAATAATTTGGACCTGTGCAAATACAAACAATGACCAAAATGTTGAACTTACAATATGCTTACCGTAAAATCAATAGGATGATTATTAGATTCATCGTATTCAAGCGATGGAGTCTTTCGATCATCTTCACTAATGTTTTCCTTCAATTAAAATTTTAGAATTTTAGATTCTTCACAACATATCATATCAAAGTAAGTTAAATGATCTAAAAAAGGTAAACAGTTGAAACTCAGATATTACCTCTTCCATGCCATTATCCTTTCTAAAGGCATCAAGGACTTCTTCGATCATGTTTTCCTTTATCAAGGTTCCAAAATTTTGATACCGAGTAATCAAACAGAGCTTTATGACCAGCCAAATCCTCTAACTCTTCAGGGAAACTTTCACCCGAATTACCAACAACACCACTTAAGTTCAGTGGGTTCAATGTTATCAGCTTCTTTATGTCGTTGTCAAAAAGAATAAAAGTAGAAGAGCCAGTATCATCGACTACACGTACGTAGACCTTGTACCTATGCATATGGTTATCGAATGTAAACATATAGCCAAACATTTGATAGCAATTATTAAAAATATCATGATTAAAATGTTTCATAAACCTTGGCAAAACGCTTTTGACTGGATCATTGCAGCCGGTACATTTCCAAAGACTATTCATCGACCCATTTTCTGCCGAATCGCCATTAGTAATTGGCTTTGCTCCACCTTTACATTTTGTACATGCAATGTAGTACCAAGAGCGATCTTTAACAACACTATGAATTGTTGCTATCGTTGCACATCTTTTCATGTAACACCCCGACAAGGCGGAATCACGAGGGTTACATACTAAGCACAGCATGACATGGAAATTAAATAGAGACAAT
>JANDBE010058814.1:0-11800 GCA_024320915.1 Erigeron philadelphicus
GTGCGAATACTTTTTTAGTTTTTTTTTTCAACATGACATCTATCTAGTCTACTTTTTTTTATATTTATAGCATTATACCAAAAATAATAAATCATTCAATTCACTTCAATCAAATATACGTAGTTGGCTATAATGTTTTAAAAACCGGTATTTTAATCATACCGGTGTGAAAAAAATTTCCAGTAATACCGGTATTATCCGAAGTACCGGAAATATCGGTCGGTACGACTATTTTAGTTTATTTTATTATTATTCTAAAAAAGTTGTTACAACTTAATAAAAATAATCAAAAATCAATTATAATTCATTAAAAAAATATCAAATAGGTATTTCATAACAAAATATAAAGTTTAAAGTTTACAAATAACAAAAATTAACACTAAAGTATCATAAAAAAATAAATTTAAAAAAACTTCAAAAAAAAAATAAAACGAAAATACCGAAATGGTACCAAAAAATACCGGAAATCCAAAAATACCTGACGGTGTATAATAGTGAAATTACCGAAAAAATAACGAGATTAAAATACCATAATTAAAATACCGGGATTAAAATACCGGATTACCCTCATATATCGGTAATACCGGTATTTAAACATTGGTTGGCTAGTATAGGGGGACCCACATCGGATTACACGGGCCCACTTTCTGATAACAATCAGTTCCCTCACTTCACTAGTAAAATCACTACAGTCCCCATTAATGCTCAAATAATTATAAAAAAAAAAAAAAAACAAGCACACACATACATAACAAACAATTACCGTCCATGCTGAAATGTCAAATGGAAACCCTAGCTATCTCCCACCGTTCTCTTCCGCCGTCCCACCGCCGCACTTCCACTCGCTCCGCCGTCTCCGTCGTCTCCCCGTCCATCACTCTCTCTAACAAAACCTCACGTTTTCTCACTCTCAAATGCTCCTCTGCTCAATCACCAACCGCTTCATCAGGTACTCTCCTTAACTTACTTCCATTCATTTTGCATTTATTTATATTATTTTCATTTTTTTAATAAATTTATATTTAATCAATTTGACAGAATTAATCTATTTCTCACTAATATTTTGAGACATTTTTTTTTTGATAATTTTGATATTATGCTAAATATATAATGAAAATTTCATTATTATTATGCATTTATTTGATTTTTTTTGCTTAGTATTTAGTGAACATCATTGATGATTTGTAAGATATTTTACTGAATTTGATAATTGAGTGATAGATGGATAATTATTGGTTATCGTTGTGACAGTCGACCATTCGTTAAAGTTCAAGGAAGCTGCCAAGCATGGAAACTTGATCCCGTTATATCGGTCGATTTTTTCCGATCATTTGACTCCGGTTTTGGCTTACCGGTGTCTCGTTAAAGAAGATGATCGTGATGCACCGAGTTTTTTGTTCGAGTCTGTTGAGCCAGGGTTAAAGGCTTCTAATGTTGTGAGTGATTAATATCAGGTTTTGAAATTATGTTGGAAATGTGTGCATTCTGTTTTGTAGGTTTTAGTTTTTGTGATGTGTATTTTGCTCAAAATCTTTAGGAACACAATAACAATACTTTTATGTCTGAAAGTGAAATGTGACATGAATTATATATAAGCCACTGAGTTGGTGATGGCGGTGACTGGTGAAGAGTCGCAACTCTAACATGGCACATATTTAAGAATCAGTTTCTATGATACGTGTGGATGTTATTCACTTAGGATTTGACACTATATATACTTGTATATTTTCATAATACATACTTGACTCTTAATACAACTTTACCCTATTTAGACTTTTCACCCATTAACTTCGACCCACATGGATTAAGGAAGTTATAATTCAATATTCCACTTTAATTCCTTAATCCATGACTAAAACATTTTCATTCTCAACAAGAACTTTTTTTTCAACTTCTTCTGGATATTCTTTACTTGCACTTTGATCCTCCTCTATGTCTTGATTGCCGTCATGTACTTCATTGTCATTACCATGCGCATTTTGTAGTAGATCCTGGTCTTTGAACTTTGGTTTTGACTCACCACTTGCTTTACCTCTTGATCCAAACACACTGCATTGCTGCAACACTTTGTCTTGAATATAAACAATGTGTTCATACTCTCGTTGAATGTCATCATCTTGACCATGCATATCATTTCTTGAATATTAACTGGTCCAGCTTTGGATGGTAATTCACCACCTGCTTCTGAGTTCCTTTCTTGCAACTTGAGGCATAATCTCTGACATACTTGCTTTCTGTTGAGGACTTCTCTTCACATTCCTTGTATCTTTTCTTGCTCTTGAACTAGAGTTCCTTTTGGACAGGAAAGTTTATTTGTCAAAAATGATACAAGGATGCATCGCCTGTGTGTGAGATACTGATTTTGTATGCTAAGCTGATGTTATTTTTTGTTTATGTTGTTTTGTAAATGTTAATTGGCGAAGTTTCTATGTTAGGGGCGGTACAGTGTGATAGGAGCTCAGCCTACAATGGAAATTGTGGCAAAGGATTATATGGTTACAGTTATGGACCATCATGAAGGGCGGAGGACAGAGGAGTACATGGAGGACCCTATGGTTGTTCCTAGGAGGATAATGGAGCAATGGATACCCCAAAGAGTTGACGAGCTCCCTGACGCATTTTGTGGTAAGAGTTTGTGATATCTATCAACTGCACAAGCTAAGTTATTCATCCTCCATCTAGATCTATAATCACCATTTAGTTATTCTTCTTCTGATCATTTCATGCAGAAGTAGAATATAGGCAATTCTGAAGTAGCTGGTATATCATGATCAACATTAGTAGTACGCAGTTCTTAGATTATATGATTTACATATGACTCCATATTTTGCTTTACCCTGTTATTTGAAGTTTTTTTTACTGTTGTCTAAGGCTCGTTTATTTTATGGGACATATAAATGAAATAGATTTGGCACAATCAGAATAGAACAGTAGTCTATGTTTGTACATTTTGTATGTTAAATTGTATGCTTCAAATATGATGATGATTGAGAATGAATTTATGTAGTTTTCACTTTCTCCAAATAACAGGTGGCTGGGTTGGTTATTTTTCCTATGATACGGTGCGATACGTGGAGAAGAAAAAGCTTCCATTCTCAAATGCGCCAGAGGATGACAGGAACCTTCCTGATGTCCATCTCGGCCTATATGATGATGTGATTGTGTTTGACCATGTTGAGAAGGTTTCTCACTTTTTTACTGTCAACATATTGAGTTGCTTTTATCATAGGCCTTTTTTTGTTAAAGTTATTTGGTATTTACAATCCCCAGAAAGCATATGTGATACATTGGGTGCGAATGGATCAATATTCTTCTGTTGACGAGGCTTTTAAGGATGGAACAGAGCGTTTGGAAACTTTAGTATCTAGAGTTCATGATATTGTTCCGTAAGTAATCCAGTTTATTACTAAATGACATGTAATTATTTCGTACTTCTCATTGTTAGTGCTAATTTAACTTCAAATACAGTCCAAAACTTTCTCCAGGGTCAATTAAGTTGTATACTAGTCTATTTGGCCCCTCTTTGAAGAATTCAAACATGACATCTGAAGCTTACAAAGAGGCAGTCTTGCAGGCTAAAGAACATATTTTGGCTGGGGATATATTTCAAATTGTCCTAAGTCAGCGTTTTGAACGTCGTACATTTGCAGATCCCTTTGAAGTTTATAGAGCTCTAAGAATCGTCAACCCCAGTCCATATATGACTTATTTGCAGGTGTCTGCTCTTTGAAGCTTGTAATTGGTATTTTATTGTGACTACATTAGGACAAAAGACTGTCCAGAAATAGTAACATGATACCCATTTTCATGCAAACAGGCTAGAGGGTGTATCCTTGTTGCTTCAAGCCCTGAAATTCTTACTCGCGTGAAGAAGGTAGCCAGGATATTATCCACATCCACGTGTAGTTCTTTGTCCTAAAAAGAAAACGTTCCAGTCAAGTACTTAAACTTTCTGTAAGATTCATCTTTTTCCGCTCTTCCTGGCAGAGAAAAGTTACAAATAGACCCCTTGCCGGGACTATTAGGAGAGGGAAAACACCTAAAGAAGACTATATGTTGGAAAACCAATTATTAAATGATGAGAAGCAATGTGCAGAACACATCATGCTGGTTGATCTAGGAAGGAATGATGTTGGGAAGGTGTGCTTATCTTCATATATATTTGTATACGTGTCATATGCAGATTTTGCATATTTCATATATAATGTCATGTGTTTGTTGTTGTATTACCCGAAAATGTTTTAATTTTCATCTTAAAGATGATGTAGAGAAAGATGTCTGTTATAACTATTTATTTACTTGGTTACACGTTAAGCATTTACTGTTACCTAAATCGGACTCATCTTGCAGGTTTCAAAGCCCGGTTCTGTTAATGTCGAGAAGCTGATGAATGTGGAGAGGTATTCTCATGTCATGCATATCAGCTCCACGGTAAATGATTTTCTTGTACACATAATGCTGGGTTCGTTCTTATTTCTAATCCAGAAACTAGCAATTCAGACAGCACAGATGAGAACTTTATATTGCTTTGACATGTATAGTATATGAAAACCAGAACTTGAAAAGCAACCAAATTATGTAAATGAACTATCATTCCAGACATTCCATGGAACATGGATACCTCCATACAAAATCTATACATATATTTTAATCAGTACAATTTTCATCAGGAAAAGTTTGGATTCCATGGATATAATTTCAAAGTTTTGAGTTTGGCTTCTATTGCTAGAAATATTACAGTAATCACTCCTTAATGTAGGTTACCGGAGAGCTGCTTGATGAGCTGAGTACTTGGGACGCTCTTCGTGCTGCATTGCCTGTTGGAACAGTCAGTGGCGCCCCTAAGGTTCTTATTTTCTTGTCATGCTTCTTATTCAATTCCAGCATGTGTCACATAATTAGTTTTGGCTCCTATAACTAAACCTTACACAAGTATATGTATTTACATATGTTTCATGTGTCCCATATCATCATGCTAAAGTGAAAAAAAAAAAGGTTAGACACCACTTAATTACACTGCTGTTTGAATATTGACATGAATTTTTTTGATCTCAGTTGGTCTTGAAGATATATTTGTGGTCCAATCATGTAGTCTACATGTAAAACTAAAAGTTCATTTTTCGTTCATATTTTGTATAGTCTGGTTACTTTATATGACCTCATACTCAGTGATTTGCAATGTGGCACTCCCAGTTCGAATAAGGTTTCCTTCCACTCTCAGTGGGCAAAATGGTCGTTTTGGATGATGCTCTATCCCTAATAGATCAATTTTGTTGAGCAAAAAGATTTAGAAAATATGAAATGGGTCAAACACGTTGAAAGTTACTTTGGATGTATTTTTGTAAATGCATGCATTTTAATTTTTTGAATCACTGCTTTTAAAAATTTACCTTGTCTTTGTAATAATCACCTTCCTCATTTTTGTAATATAGCAATGGCAAAAGAGTGTTGTTGGGTCATGCAGACCATACCTGACCTGAAAAAGTCCATCTTTTAACTAGTTACTTAAATGGTCATTCTGCCATCTCTAAACAACCACTATGGGATCAAATAATACTAATTTCCAATGAAGACCAGTAAAATGCTCATGATGCACAAGCGTTGGTACTAAATTTCAATATAATTTTGGGGCCTGATCACATTGCACTTATCCTACATCTTACTTTACGTTTTCTTCAATAGGTGAAAGCCATGGAACTGATTGATCAGTTGGAGGTCTCTAGGCGTGGACCATATAGTGGTGGGTTTGGAGGAATCTCGTTCACTGGTGACATGGACATTGCCCTGGCATTAAGAACTATCGTGTTCCCTACAGCAGCACGCTATGACACCATGTATTCGTACCGGGATATGAACAAAAGGCGTGATTGGGTGGCTCACCTTCAAGCTGGGGCAGGTATTGTAGCTGATAGTGATCCCGCTGACGAGCAGAGAGAATGTGAGAACAAAGCTGCAGGTCTTGCACGTGCTATCGATCTTGCTGAGTCCTCATTTGTGGATAAATGAGAATTAAGATCAAGTGGATGTTGTTAATGAGAGCACAAGGACATGACAAGAGCTGCCTTCAATTCCAATGTGATGCTTGGTTGTCTCTGGTTTAAGTTAAAACGCTAGTTGAAGGACACCGTGGTTGGTTTAGGGTCTTGTCCTTTAGTCATTAAAAAAAAAAGTTATTTTTGTTTGAGTAATACAAAGCCATTTTCAAGCTTTTGGCTTTAATGTTTTTGTGTAAACGGTAGTTGCAGGATAACACTGCAACTCAATTGACAGATTTATGCGTTTTTGATACATAATGGAAGATTTTCATCCATTTCGTAAACCTGCTATTGTGATTATGATCTTTTAACAGAAGATTTTTTGAACGTTTAATTATCAGCTTGGATATGATAAAAGATAAATGATCAGTTTATATTACCGAAATACATGGTTTAAAACACGAGATTTGCATCTGACGACTTTAACTTATGCTCACAGAGGATTGGTGTAGATGGTCAATAATCTTTATGTCAAAGCCCAACTTGGTGTAAACTTGGTGTAGATAATCCCTATTATTCCCTCATACAGTTATACAACATCTTTTTGTCTACATTCTCAACCTGTCATTTAACCACTGCAAACCTACCTATCAGACCCAATTAACGGTTGTGAGAGTGAAACCATCCATTCATAACTACTAAAAGTAAAATGTCGATATTGTTAGAAGGTGCAAAACTAATAGGGGCCGGAGCTGCTACAATTGCTTCAGCAGGAGCTGCTATCGGTATTGGAAATGTCCTTAGTTCCTCGATTCATTACGTGGCCCGGAATCCATCCTTGGCTAAACAATCATTTGGTTATGCCATTTTGGACTTTGCTCTAATCGAAGCTATTGCATCGTTTGCCCCAATGATGCGAAAAAACCAATCCTTGTTTACCCTTGGTTAATGATTCTAAGATGACCGAGTCATAAAAGGTGACGCATTATACGTTTTGGCAAATTCCCATTTGAAATTTGCCCAGCTTTCAAATTAGTTTTCGGTCTTCTTCACCTTTAAATCAAGCTGGTCTATATAGCATACTATCATTTGTATCATGTTTGTCACATCAGATTATAAAATCTTTATAATTGTAACGAGGTCACTCTATGGATGGAATAACACAGTGTACATTACTCTGAAATGTTATTAAAAGAAGCATGGTATAATGCAGGCTACAGCTAATAACAGGAAAACCAAAGATGAACTTTCTCTTTGACATACAAAAGAGGCTTAGGTTATGAGGGCAAAAAGTTGATCACAAGCCAAACTTGGCAAGGATAGACCAAACTGATACAACATGATAGCATATCTCAACATTGTCACCTGATGTTCAACCGAAAACACTAACATCATGCCAGCTTGCTCATTTGACCGCAATAGGAGTAAGACCATCTATTCATGAAAAACTACTTTACTGAGAGATGTGGTAGAAAACGATCGCAATTTGTGCCCTCCAAGCAACCAGTTAGCCGTATCTTACGATGCTAGACAGATTCATCCTCTGTGTGATCTTTCCCGGTAGTCTTCATCCTTTCTTCTGTGGTCACGCGAAGCAGATTCTCCACCACGACTGCTTCTTCTGTCCGATTTTTCACGGCTGGCTCTTCCATCAGCTTCTTGATATTCTCTTCGATACGATCCCGAATCATATTTTGACTTTTTCTCCCTCCTCCGATCATGATCTTCTGGATCAAACCTGGGTGGCTTTTTCCCATTCCCGTGAGAGTCCTCGCCTTTCTTCTCTACTTTCGATCTGCTTTTGGTGTCTTCATCTCGTGAATTTGTTTCTTTTGTTCTGTGGTAACTGTCTTTCTCAATCCTGGAATTTCTTGCATCTTTGTCCTGCATCCTTGTGTCTTGTACCCGGTTTGAAGGGCCTGGTCCTCTTGCTGCACCTTCAAACTTGTCATTCCCCCATCTGGAATTTTTGGCATCTTCGGCACCCCAGCCTGTGTTTGCAGCTCTCTGGATTCACAGGGAAAATGGTCCATAGTTAGTATGGACTTGAGTATGGCAGAAATAACCACGCTTTTCTATTTGTATAATTGTATAAGCTACCTTGATCATACAATGACCTAAATATATAAATATACTAACTTGCTTTAAAAATAAAAGAGACATAGTTTAAGAATCTACTGTGATTTTTCAGTTAACCTATTTTTCTCGAAAAACTAATCTGTTCTTAAAATGTGTCCTCTTTTAAATTTGGACAACACTTGCATTTCTTTTATGCTAATTCCAGTGAGCTAAAAGATCAGAATTTACCTAAGTTCTATCTCAGTGACCTAGATATTTCTGCATATGAAATATCTATCTAGACATCTTGTCCTACATTCCTGCAATGTCCAATATGTTAAATGAATTTATTAAATGTGGCACGTGTTTGACAAATCAGGGACAAAAATCTTGTTTGACATATGGCATCCGGTTATACCCTTTATTATTTCATGGCAAAAGGCTCCTAACTGAGACATGCTTATAGGCTTATAGCAATACCCAAATATCAAGAGACACAAAGTCACAGTATATTTATGTGTTCAGGTATATTGCTAAAATTTTGTCCCTAGCAGTAAGCAAGAGAGGGATGACTATAACGTACAGACTATCTGGTCAGTTACCACGTTTAAATGTATAACACATAAATGGCACCATAATGTTGAAGTTTTAGAATTTAGATTATCCTACTTGCTCATTATGAGAGAATTTACATCCAGCTCCACGGGTACAATCACCTCTCTGAAAAGCACGACAAACTCCTCGTTCCTCCCTTTTCTGTTGCTCTGCCTCTTCGTCCTCTTCTTCTTTCTTTTTGTATTTAGCAACATGATCAACTCTTATAGTACGCCCAAGGACTTGGGCACCATTCAGATTATCTGCAACAATCAGAATTATCAGTTGCTGAAGAGCTTAAGTATCACTAAAACTTCAAGTTGGCACTTTTAACCCATTTACTAATAGATGGTTGATGAGTCAAAATGTCAAATAGAAAAAATCAATTTAATTAGCTAAAGGAAACAGGTCAGAAATTACCTTAAGTCTTTTTTTTTTTAATTCCTTCTTAATCATGTAATTCAAAAGATTAGGCTTACATTCATTTAATATAGATACAAATATGGTATTCACATTTGACTCCAATTATTTTCCAAAGATTTGGAAAATGGGGTGTCGGATCAACCTGACCTGCTTTTTGACACTAGCTTGTTATGACCCACACATTTTACCACCTCTACTAATGTTTTATATTTCTTTTAATATGAATATGAATAGATGGAAAGACTAACCAACAGCAAGAATTGTACTCCTCTGGTCCTCATATGCCACAAAAGCAAAGCCTTTTGATTTTCCGGTGCCTTTGTCTCTAACAAGATTAACATCAACGATCTCACCATATCTGAATGTTAGATAATATGTTAGGTTCAAGGCAACAAAAATGTTCTACTTATCAATATTCTACGTTTCATAACATCAACAAAGCTATCAGAGATGATGTACTTGTTTATAAATTGTTATATAAGTCCAATACTATGCATACAAGCTACACAGAATGCACTCAGACGTTTTGATACAGAGAAGAAGGAAGACAGGTACAGTTGGTTTAAAGCAAAAAGGCAACCTGTACATTACACGGTCGTAGATACTTGCTATATATTCAATTACACTGGAAACAGTACATAACCTGGATAACTATCCAGCGGGATTTCAAAAAGCAATTGAGTATCAAGCTTCTAGAAAAGGATACCGATGGCGATTTGGGTGTTCACTGGTTTGCTTGAAGATTTATGCAGGGTTAAGTGGTTAACTTGTAGTTATGAGTGAGACATACATCTTGCATTTGTGGCATAGATTAAGACAAGTATTTGTACCTCATAACATCTTAGATACTAGTCACACTCTCACCTAAAATCAATTGTTATATAGTGTACCAAATCCTTCCATTTTTGTCAGTAACAATCTCTATTGGGGTTAAGGATTGCTAATGAATACCTACCCTACTAGCCACCAAGGTTTTCTATTCCTTACTCCCCTTCATAAGAAAATCATCAACGGTTGACTTATAGTCCAATTATACATAAAAAGCTACAACAGCAATACATGCTTGTGAAGAAGTGTCCTGCATTTCATCAAACCACGGGGTATAGTTCATGATTAAACCGGGTTCTTCATTTGTTGCGACTTTAGCCTCTTCAAGAAATTTACTGAAGAGTGTTGATAGTACACAGGTTTTGTGTATCTCTATGGTAAATAGTACCATAGCAGTATGAATGAAAATGAAAACTTACCCAAGATCAGCAAACTAAACACGTAAATCAAACAACAGCTTTTCAATTATCATACTAATCCTATATCAGTCATTCCACCCTGCTATATAACCCATACCCCTATTAATTCTAGACAATATACCATACACCATCTTAAACTTGAAAACATATATAAAGGTTCGCTGTTCGCAAAGAATAACAGGCAAGATAGGTCCCACCCAACCCCCCAGAAACCCAACGAGAGGGTGCTTGTGGTTGCTTATTTTTAAAGTACCTATCCACTTATCAAAAAAGTTGGTCCCAATATATTTATTTTCAAGTACTTACATAATAAGCAGAAAACTACTTTTCTAGCTAGTGTTCGTTGTTGCTTATGTTATTGTAAAAAAATGCAGATAAACAAAAAACTTACTCAACGACCCCTTAAGAAGCACGACCGCCATCCTAGAAAACATGGTAATATTTGCAAAGTCCTCTCCATAACCTAACCCTGCTACACGCTTAATAACGGCCAGTTACTAAATCAATACTTCCACACACTTTTGCTAAAGGTCATTCTAGAAGCAGTCTCTCTCTGTACTTGCAAAGAGGTGAAACCGTCTACATCTCACCTCCCCATACCGCAATCGGAATTAGGTATCGTTGTTGTATTCATATCAAATTCACTTCCTAAATTCTAAAATCTAAACTAAAAGAAAAACAATATCTAATACAAATATTTCCAATCAACATAAAAAAAGATCAAACAAACAATGCAATCTTTTCATATAAGGATATCATGATAATTTATATCATATTCTTGAAAGTAAAAAAAATAATAATTAAAAAAAAAAAAAGAAAAAAGGGGGAAACTTACTGGGCAAAAACAGCAAGAAGATCGCCTTCAGTAAGATCAAAAGGAATGCCACCGACATAAACATAAGCAGAATCTTTGTATTTAGCATGCCATGATGCGTCTTCTGAGATTCCTAATGTTGCTTCTTTTGAATTTATGTTTTGTATCCTTTTCACTAACGTTAATGGGTTCATTCCGTTTCGTCTTCTTCTTCCAAGTTTTTATCTTTTCTATTCAATTCGCAAGTTTGATCGGTTCTCTGATAAACCCTAAATCGGTCTCTGTTTTCTTGTTTTTCTTTTTGTTTTTGGGGGAGAAAAGGTATGATATCAGGAGTGATTTTTACATATTTTAGTTTGTAAAACACAAATAGCTTATTACCCCGCTTAATATTTTTTTTTTCTTAACAAGCGATTTGCTTGACCAAACTTTGGGAAAAAAAAACCACCTTAGGGCTTAGACAGTAGATTTAAAAAATATCTCTAGCCAATTTTGTATTTACAAACTTTTGTGCCAAAGTTCTATACAATATTTTAAATTCCTAACTGGCCGGTATTACCGGTATCGAAAGGTCTTCCAGTATTTTTATTATTTAATACCGTTATATTCAGTCCGGTATATTTCTGGTATTTTTACTATTCAATACCGGTCGGTATTTATGGTATTCCCGGTATTTTCCGGTATTACCA